>JAXIVJ010008629.1:0-54646 GCA_036785665.1 Chirona hameri
GGGAGGGAAGAAGGCAGATGGGATAGCAAAGGAAATTGATTAGTTTGACTTCGTCTCGTCAAAGTGATCTAGTATTAAAGAGGTAGAATTAATGTTTGAGAAGAGAAAATTGTATCGTTTGGCTCTTTTCGCTTCACCTCTGGCGTGGTTTGTACTGGAGAGCTGACGGGCGGCTCGGCGGCGGCCGTGTTTCAGGTTGTCGCCCACAGATGGCTCTGAGTACCTGTTCGCCACGGAGAGCGACGAGCAGCTGCAGGAGTGGATCAACAAGATCGAGTTCCACGCGCAGCTGCCGCCCTCCAAGCAGCTGCTCAGCTACGACCAGCAGGCGGTGAGGGCAGCTGCCGGAGGGGGCGGGGCAGCCACAGCAGCCTAGGCCGACCTACCGGGCTGGACTCTGTGGCGCAGGTGGAAACTGACGTAAAACTTGCAAAATAACTGAAGGAGAGTTTCAATTCATGGTGTGGTGTTTTTCATGCAAAAATTAACTGATTTCCTGGTTGTATAGCAAGTTGTCAGTTTCTCACCTCTGCCCTGCTGGTCCCCACGCTTGTGTGGGTCGCGCCTGGGCTGATCTGCAGCCCTTGGCAGTTAACGGAGCTGAGGGTACTGACGTACTGACGTACTGACGCACTCACAGCGAGCTGGGAATGCCAACTGACGTCACTGACGCGGCAGTATCCGTACTGGCGGGTTATAGCATGGTGTGTGCCTGATGTTGGCCTGCTTGCAGTGGGTTTTATTAATTTGACTACTTGTTGACCGGGACAGGACCAGAGACGCATGACTTTACCCGGTTTCTTGCATCAATAATTTGTTTGCGCATCGTGAAGTTCAGTGGAGGATTGAATCTGGACTGTGTAATCCCTAAGCACGTGGTCTGGTCTTTCGGTGACGTGTAGTGACCTTTTCACGATTTGACGTACTTTGCATTATTATTCTTGTGTACGTTCAATGAAACAATTCATCGGTATATATTTGCATTCCTCAAACGAAAATTGTTGGAATCTTCTTTGAATCTCTGGTCCCCCGTCTGGCCTGTTTGTGGCCAATAAGCGGTCGCGGTCAGCACGTTGAATCCACCTCCTGACCTGACGCCTGAGGCACGCATGAGCTGCCACTGCTGGTCCGCGTGTCCGTCTCTCCGTGGCACCCAGTGATCAGCAGGTGTCTGACACGCCTGCCCCGGAGCCGCCGCCCCCCACCGCCCCACCGTCGCCTCACATCTATCTCATGGCATACCTTGGACTGTGCTTCCTCTGACCGCAGCAATGTATTGGGGTACAGTTCACGTCCCGCATCTAAATTGTCTGATTCCTGTTTAAGAGGTGACGACTTTGGTGTACGTTCGGAATCGAGTCTGATTTAGAAAACATGCCCATCGCAATACAACTTGTATTTTATCAATAACATAGCTTACTGATGCTTTCTCATGAACGCCGCTTTTTCAACTAACACAAATGATAATATTAACCTTGGTGAAATGTATTTTTCCAAGAGAGAGAAATGAAGACAAATGAAAGTATTCATAGACATATTTGCGACTGGTTTCATTGCAAGTGATCGATATCTGGTGTCTGACCAGCACCAAGCAGTTCCAAATTGAATCGCTGCTGGCCAAAATGTGCGGCATTGCCCGCCTGTTTGACGAATCAGCCCCGCCTCAGCGCTGGTCGGTGGGAAGGGATGTATAAAGACGGACTGGTGGCGGCGGCGGCAGGGGCGGGCGGCTCCCTGCATGAGGCCTGTGAATGTGAATGTGTGGTGGCCTGCGTCCGGCTGAGCGTGACCGGTGGTGCGCAGGGCGGCGGTGTCGGCGGCGGCGGCACGGCTGACGGCGCCAGCTCCGACAGCAGTGCGGAGCCGTCCCCGGCGCCGGTGCGGCAGCGGCGCTCCGATCCGGAGCCCGTGTACGCCAACCTGCCGACCCCACGGCGGCGGGCTGCTCAGGTATGAAGTCAACACAGCACGAGACACGGCACACGCCAATCAGCCACTCCGCACTAAGCAGTCCAGGCATGTAGTCACAGCACACCGCACGAGACCAGCAGCAATAATAACACCCCAACACAGCCAGTGGGCGTCTCCGGCGGCACCAGTGCTGTGTGACGATACCAGCCTGCCGGCGCGGACTGGGAAGTACCGTCCTGCTGATGGAGGTAGGGCCAACGGAGGAGCCGTCATAATGCTTTGCATAACTCAACGGCAGACATGGTGCTGTACATTCCGGCTGTGGAGCGCCACTGGTGGCTCCATGGATTACAATTAATGTGTACAGACGCTCTCTCATATTCATAAATACGCAATGTTGTTTCATGTTTTCTTGTAAACCGTTAATAAATATATTTTGCAGTGTCGAGGTCGTGTAAGCTTAAGTTTGTATTGCCGGTAATAACCAATATGAGTTGTCAAGGCTGTTAGTATACATACCTGTTATCTGCGGAAGGCACGGTACACTCACTCAGTATCTGGCCTGTGTCATGTGGTAACTTGTGACCCGTGCCGGTGACGGTGTGACCTGTGTGCCCCGCAGGAGGACCCGACGCTGCCGCCAGTGCCGCCCCGCGGTGCCTCTGCCAGTCCGCCGGCGCCGCGCTCCCCCGCCAGCGCCTCCGGCACCGCCGAGGGGCCTATCTACCAGAACCGGGTCTCCGTGATCCCGTCGATCGGTGAGTGTGGGAACAGTGCGGCCGCTCTGACGTACACGGCAGTCCCGGCGCGGACGACTAACCGCTGTGCTGTGCAGAGACCGGCTGCTCCTGGGTGGCACGTACCACCTGCGTCCGCAGCAGCCTGCAGCAGTGCTGTGGTACCATGTGACAGCGGTTGGTTGTTTATGTTCCTGAACGGTTTATGAAAGGTGTGTTTTTTATTTGTTTTTGCGAATTGAATCATCGATGTCATTTGTTGACGAAAAAAAATGTGTTTATGAACCAATTCTATTTTTTCGTTTAACATTTTGTAGTTCAGTTTTTACAGCAATTTTGATAGCAAAATTGTTGTTTTGTATCCAATGTCATGTATTGGATACTGTTACGTTTGCGCGATGTGGTTCAGACGGGCATTGTAGCATTTCACTTTTTAGAAGAGCTCAGCGGGGCGCCATGTGACGTTCGTTGTCGGAGCGCTCTTAAACACCAATCATCATCAAGAGCTGGGCGGGATGTTTCAAACATGATCGTACTGCCTGTAGTTATCTGTAATAATACTTTGGTTATCAACAATCCTCAGTTCGCTGTTTGTTGCACCTTAGCAACATTAAAGTCAGCAGTGCGCGTGGAAATGGTGTAACTGATTTGTATTTTCGTTTTTGTGGTTTTTAACATTATAATGAAGAGTATTACCGGGAATTTTAGTCTTATGCTCAATGTTCAATGCTCATTCATAGTGTACTGTAAAAAGGTGGTTCAATCCCCGGCACTGGCCATTTAGGGTGCCATCTTGAACTTGAATGGTCGACTCCATCTTGCAGATGCATGATCATGTATGGTCGTCTTGTTTCAGTTGAATGCATAGGCTCTTCAAGACTATTTTATGTGACAGATATGCTGTTTTTTTCTCTCGATGATTTCCATCTGTATGCGGGCCTTGTAGATATGATGGATGATAAGGCTCTGCTCCCTATCAGCAGCGATGATGCATTCTACCGCTGGGAGTTGTCTCTCTAACTTGGTGTGGTACCTCCTTTGGGCCTCTTCTCTATCATCTTTGAGTTTCATACATTCAAAGAGCATATGCTCTAATGTTTCAATACCATCGAGACAAAGTGGACAGGTGCTATTTTGATTTATGTGTCTCCTGACCATTCCTGTGGACACCCATGAATGTCCTGTTAGTAAAATTATTTTTGTTAGTGTGGCTTGTCTGACAATTGTGCTGTATTTGCTAGATGGCCAGAATGCACTTGGTGCTCATACTTGTTATTTTGCGGCAACATTGCCAGCCATCTTAGGCTTGACATATGCTCTATAGTACTCTTTGTTTCCTTGCTCATGCCGTGATTCACGGCCACGCGAACTATCTTGTTCCAAGATCTGTGTAGTTCTCCTGTTCCCTGTTCAACTAAAACAGATGGACTTGGCAAGTCAAGTGCTTTGAGCAATTCCTCCCAATGACGCACAAGACTACTGGTCCGGTCAGTGTTGATGGCTCCATGAATGATTACGTATCTGGTTAGCGTATGCTCCTTGGCAGCTTTCAGGAGGAAACCTATGAACTTTAGGGCTATCTTTATCAAGAGAATAGAACATGTTGGTGCACCTAGCATTATACAAGTTACCATCTTCTGTGTTTTAGCAGGTAGTCCTTGGATGAGTCGGTAAAGACGCACCAACATTCCTTCCAAGTAAGCAATTTCAGCTGTTGATAGGGACGTGACCGCTAAACTATATATCAGAATTGGTTCGGCATATATCTTCCACGTGGTGTAGTGGGTTATGGGGCTATCTCTTTTTAGGTCAAGTCCATTCTTGCATTTGGCAAAGAACGCCCTTCTTGCTTTCTTCATGCCTTATTCTATTCTTCTTCTTGCTGGATTCCTTGTTGTCATGATAATACCTAGATGAGTGTATTCATCTGTCTTCTCAATTGTTTTGGCGCCGAGCCTCCAGTTGTAAGGTTCTGCCTTGCCGAGTTGCCATCGCACCAACTCGTCATTGGGAGCGGTCGTGTCGCAGCGGTTTAACGTTGTGGCACGTTAAGGAATATTCGTGTCTCCGTGGCCGGGAGCACATCACCTCAGTTTGTGTTCTTTCTGGATGATCCCCAAACTTGCAAGCAAGAGTGTTAGCCCTATGTTCACATTATACTGTCCAAATTGCAAACAGGTCTAACATGTATTTCGGCCTCGGGCTTCTTCAAATGCTCCAGTCCGAAATTATATTTTGGACTTCTTTGGAATTTTACAGTGTAATATAGGGCTAAAACTCTTGCTTGCAAGTGGGAGATCATCCAGTAAGAACAAAGGCTGGGGTGGTGTGTCCCGGCCACAGGGACACGGGGTTCTTTAACGTGCCACAGCGTTAAACCGCTGCGACACGGCCGCCCCGAATGGTGAGTTGGTCCGGTAGCACCCTAAATGGCCAGTGCCGGGGACCGAACCCGGTGCCCATGGGTGGAGAACCCAGGGTCTTACCCCTCGGCCACCGGGGTGGCAGGGCTCGTTGACCTGGGTCACTTGTTTTGTCATTCCGCCGTGACTCTTCTCCGGTCGGCTCAGCCCCAGGGCCAGCAGTCACGTGGCGTGAGGTAAACCTTGGGCGACCAATCAGCGAGGTTCTAGACGGGCAGGGGCGATCAGTTGTTATGGTGCCATGCGATGTCCGGCCTATTTAATCGTCAAGTGCGCGTTGCGCGGCGGATCATAAGATGGCGTTATAGGCATTCACGTTGCATTATTGAGGGCTTAATTAACGCATGGATGCATGGACTCGTCCAATCAGGTACATAAAACCGAAATTTGACGGCTTGCGGCGGGGCAATCCTCCTGAATCCTGGCATCGCCTATGGGCTAGGTTTTCTCGTCTGACGGCGAGGTCGCGTGATTACTGCGGTATTACTGGCCCGGGACTGCGGCTGACCGGGCGGAGGGTCCAACATCGCGACGGTTTACCCGCCGCTGGTAAAATCCATCAAACGGTTTTATTTTGTATTTTGGCGTTTAATCAGATACACCTTTGCATCCATAATCAATCTGCAGCACTCATTGAGTCGCTTTAGATGGTATTGAGCAATTGTCTAAATAACTGCTAATCGCGTGCTAAAGATACGATAAGCCAGTCACCTTGCATGGTGTTATGCCAACAGTGTGCGCCTGGCTGGCCTCCGGCCCCTCGGCCCCTGAACCCCTGAAACGGCCCCTGAACCCCTGAAACGGCCCCTGAACCCCTGAGCGGCCCCTGAACACGTCTGCTACCCCGCTAGCTGGACGGAAACCAGCGCTGGTGATGACTGCGGGAAATGCGATGAATTTAGCAAGAAACGAGACAATTGAGGAATATAAATAAGAATGTTATGATGAATTATTGCGATCTAGTCGTCTGTGCACATCTACACGCACAATGGCTGTCCACCATTTTGTTTTCTGTTTTGACGGTGTGTTGAGAGCGGGGTTCACGCCAATGTTATTAGTTCTGCGCTGTGTGCATGTGCGTCTGGCTGAGCTGTTGATCGTCACTGTAGTGCTGATGGTGTTCGTTTTCTCCTGTGACAGAGGTGGACGTCAATGGGCGGAACGGAGTGCGTCGCCACTCGTCCAACGCGCGCCACCCGCAGGACGGTGAGTCACTAGATAAGTCCCTGTAGACCAGTCACTGTAGATCAGCCACTCTAGATCAGTCACTGTAGATCAGTCCCTGTAGATCAATCGCTGCAGATCAGTCACTGTAGATCAGTCCCTCTAGATCAGTCACTGTAGATCAGTCGCCACAGTGTGTCACACTGTTATTTCGATCTTCTTATTGGCTGCACACATGCAAATGGTTGGACAATAAGATCCGCCGCGTCGCATTTCACATTTGTTGGTGCGATATTGGGCATTGTTGGGTATGATGTTTTAATAAGCAGCTGTGAAGAGCACTCAGAGACTGGAAGCCTGAAACTAGCCCCGCCAAATCACTTTAAACAAGTATGAACTCAATGCGCGATCTGTTCGGTTGTGGGTCTATGCGACCGTGTTATCTCTGGCCGCGATAAGTGACCGTGTCCTCTGCCGTTGGACAGAGCCGTCGCCGCCGCCGCTGCCGAGCTCGGCGCCGCCACCGTCTGTCGCTCACCGGCTGCAGGGAGGCGTGTCCGCCGTCGACGGAGGTAGGTCATCCGTCCCCTCCCCTCCCTCCCTCTCTCTGGGGCTGGGTGGAGACAGGCCAGCGCACTCTGCTCTCTGTGTGCTGATCATTACGATGATTGTTAGTCATGGTACTACACTCGCGATAGTTATAACGGCGTGGATACTCGGGATTGAGGTAGTACGGCAACTCACCTGGCAAACATTGAACAGCAGTGGCACGGTATTTACATGTATTGGCCTATTTGGGAAAGAAAATCTGGTGATATCATACACTAGTTAGTGACTGTGTGGCAGCGTTCCTCCTTGAGTACCAGCGTATATTCTAACCCTGCCGTGCTGGATGTTTCAGCGGGCGACGTGCGGCTGCGGCAGGCGCACGGTGACGCCTCACTGCCCCCTGGTGGCGGCGAGCCGCAGTACGCTGGCCGCACCGGGTCCCTGCCGTACGGGCAGCAGCCCTCGCCGTCTGGCAGCAACAAGTCGGCCACACTGGACCAGAGGTGAGCCGACACTGAGCTGCTGCTGCAACATTTATGTCGAAAACCTCGCCAAAGTCGGCAGGTAGTTTGTTCGTGATCTGGCTATGTTAACGCGTTTGGCGTGTAACCACTGCATGGACTCGACCAGCACTGTCGCCAATTGCCGTTTATTGTGTAAACAGAGATGTGCTTCATCACATTGTCCTATGATATTTGGCACTGGGGACGTGTGGTTAGTCCCTCTTGTCGTACCAGCCGTGACGGTCGACTGACCTCGCCGCTGAGCCCCTCCCGGCCGCTGACTATCAGCTGACCCTCCTCTCTCACTCGCCGCTGACTATCAGCTGCCCTCCTCTCTCACTCGCCGCTGACCCCCTCCCGGCCGCTGACTGTCAGCTGACCCTCCTCTCTCACTCGCCGCTGAGCCCCTCCCGACCGCTGACTATCAGCTGACCCTCCTCTCTCACTCGCCGCTGAGCCCCTCCCGGCCGCTGACTATCAGCTGACCCTCCTCTCTCACTCGCCGCTGACTATCAGCTGCCCTCCTCGCTCACTCGCCGCTGAGCCCCTCCCGGCCGCTGACTGTCAGCTGACCCTCCTCTCTCACTCGCCGCTGAGCCCCTCCCGGCCGCTGACTATCAGCTGACCCTCCTCTCTCACTCGCCGCTGAGCCCCTCCCGGCCGCTGACTATGAGCTGACCCTCCTCTCACTCGCCGCTGACTATCAGCTGACCCTCCTCTCTCACTCGCCGCAGGAACGGCAGCGAGAGTGGCAGCGAGCACGACCAGGACCGGCGCTCCTCGAAACGCAGCTCTGTCTTCGGCTTCCTGCGCCGCAACAAAAAGGATAAACACCCGGCCCAGGTATAGCTGGCCGGCCCACCCCCGCCCCGCCCCCGCCCCGCCCCCGCGCACACCGGCGGCACGGGCACAACGCGTCTGCCAGCCCGCCACACGTGTATTCAAAAGTGCAAATCAACTCTAGAGAAGGTATGATCGTCCTTGATGCTTTGTACTCAGTTGAAGCGGGCTTGCAAGTTGACTCACTATGTAAATGTTACGCGCTGGCTTGTGAGCGTTAAGCTACGTTTTATTGTCGTTCCTGGTTTAAAGAAGCTTACGCGCCTTTACATAAGTTGATTAGTTTGGGTTTGCCAGAATGTGATTTGCGTTTGATGTACGGTGAATCGGACGCTGGTGTTTGTAATGTGGTTGACGAATGAGGTCAATGAATACCAAATACCTGACGTTTGCTAGATTCATGTAGATATTTAATTTCAGCTATTCCGTCTCCCCAGTGCCTTCAACTTTGTACAATACGTTAGTCAATTCGCATTCTGCCTTCCACAATATATGACTATATATCGTTGCCGAAGTTGTTTGGTGGGGTCTCCGAACAGTCGAGGTAAACAGTCACTCTTACTGGAACGTTTGAATGTATTTGACTAGATCTGCATTTATAATCGTGAGATCGCGCATCACAGCCTGTTAAGTTCTCGCCCGGCCCCTTTCCTCAGCTGAGGTAAGCTGAGACTCTCCGGGCACAAATACAATTTGGCGCAGTGAGATGACGGCGCCAACTCGGCACGGTGGCCGATCATTCTCCTAACCCTGTTGGTGCTGAGTATCTGCGGATAGGACAGCGCGGATATGCTCGAGATAAGACCGACCACGGTCCATGCAGAACACAACAGCACTGGACGCGTTGGACGCACTTGGTGACTGAGGCACGGAGTTCCGGGCCATATGGCCAGTCAAGCCATGCTGCACTGAAAACGTGCAGTAGGGAATCCCGACTGCCTAATGCGGGGAAAATACCAACAAAACAAACAGGGGAGCCTCAACAACAACAGTGAGATGGCATCCCAACAACGTGTTCGGTGCGTTCGACACTGATTTACGGCACTCGCATGTGACATTCTTCCAGTGTGTCCGCGCGATTCCCGCGCCAGCCGGCCGTGGTGGAGACGGGGTGAGACCGTCACACGGTTGCCCGCCCGCCGTGGCGCCACTACAGTTTCCCGCGCCGGCCGTCCGTGGTGGAGACGGGGTGAGACCGTCACACGGTTGCCCGCCCGCCGTGGCGCCACCTACAGTTTCCAGCGAGCGCCGTCCGTAGTGGATTTGCCGGCCGGTCGCGCCGCGAGCAGTGCCGACGAGCAAACTGAGCGGCTGCTGGCCGCGCCCCGCGGCGACTCTGTTGGAGGAGACGCTCATCAGTACTGCACAGATCGACCATCAGAAACATCGACCAGACCGATGTGTTGACATCGCGACGGGCCAAATACCACGTCTCGAGCTTCACGAGACACCTCGTCCTCATCACAATGACCCCGTTGAAACTGATGTTGACTGACCGATGCTGGTGTAGAAGTTGTCGAGCGCGGCGCTCAGGGCCTCAATGTCTGCCGCCGTGAACCGGTCCCGGTCTCCGGAGGTCAGCAGACCCTGCGCGAACTTCCTCCGCGCCACCTGGCGGCCACCGATCTCCAGTCAACAGGGACAGCAGCCACCACAGGCAGCAGGGAGCATAATGTCAACCGAGCCAATGCAGCCGCTTACATTAGTTGTTCCCAAATCCCAGCAAAAGGCACTGCCACCGGTGACGAAAAGTCACTGGTGTGCGACCCAGCAGTCAGACCATCCACTGACGTCCCAACCCTGGCAACGCTTCCTCACCTCCTTGCCGTACACATGACACTTTTCTCCCTTGACCCCTTGTTTCAGCAATCTCCCGCGCCGTACCTTGAGTCCACCGCTGAGTATGAACACGTTATCGTAGCCGCGCTGGGCCAGTGTGGTGGCGCACCGCTGCGCCGTTCCCTCGTCCTCGTCATACACCACCACCAGGGCGTGGGCGGCCCGTTTATAGCGCCACATCTCCACCGTCTCGTAGTTCATGGTGCGCGCCAGCCGCGCGGCCGGGTAGTGCCGAGCCGTCACGATGTGTTCCCGCTCGAACTCGGCCCTCTCGCGCACGTCCAGCAGCAGGTACGGCTGGTCGTCCACCGAGGGAGGAGCGGCGGGCGCGTCCCCGGCAGACAGTGAGAGCTCTCCGGTACCCTCCACCAGACTGTCAGCACACCAGGACGATAAGAGAGGATAAGGTAACTGTGATGTGACGAGGTAACCAAGAGCTGGCAATACACACAAGCGCAAGCACGGCTCCAGCATAGTCTGCCTGTGAAATTCTGAGGTAGTAATAGTATTGACCTGCAGTTTCTAGCCATCACCAATGGCGTGGTGTCCGGGTGGCCGGTGTTATACGCACCTCTGCAGGTCGGCCCGTTTCTCGTGGTCGGCGGCGGTCTGCGGCGGGTGCGTCGCGGCGGCCTCCTCCTGCTGCAGGCGCGCCACCTCCACCACCAGGGTGACCAGGGTGGCGGCCTTGATGCGGCGGAACAGCTCGTCGGGCCGCACGTGGTAGTACTGCTTAATCAGGTCCAGCGCTGCCTGACGCTTCCGCACGTTCGGACCTGCAGGGGATGGCGCAGCGGTCATCGGACGATATGGATGACGTGGGGTAGCTCTTAGAAATGGCACGGATGCAGGGACGACCCACGAGCTGCTTAATGCAGTGATGCAGTTGCAGTGATGCAGTTGATGCAGTTCGAGTGCAATGTTTTCAACTTTATGATGACACCATTCAATTTCAGGAGATGAATTTGCAATCGGTACCTGTGTCAATCGCTGGTGAAACCTTCTTGTACTTCTCACAGCTTTTCGGTGGGGCTGGCAGAGGCTGAAAATATGTGCATACTTTTGTGAAGACGAAACCAGAGATAGCGTAACACATATGTTTTACCATGCAACGCAATAACGAACAATTGCATGCGATTGAAGATATTTAAAATACAAAATGTATTGTTAGCAAAGTTTGCAAGAATCAGACTACTCTTTAATATTTAGTTTCGTTCACAAACGCAGTGAATGTCGTGTAACGCATCACATACTCAGCTTGCTGAACTTGAATGAACTTACGGCGAATGATATGGGGAAACGAATCGTGCTAACCTTGGGCGATGCCTGCTTGTTTGTTTGGCTTCTTTGACGCATACTTGTAGTGTTCTTGATTCAGGCTCAACAGTGATTCTGTAAGCACAGTATCTTATTGAGTTTAAATAACTCATATATTACATTAGTAAATACACATACTCTAAATAGTGCATCCTAGGTTTTGGTCATCGCTGGTCGTCGGCAATATAGCTAATAGAACGCCTGACCGTGGTGTAGCCCCATCAGTGCGGTGCCTGGGCGCGCCTCTGTGGACTGTTTCTGGGGGCGGCGGCCGGAGGCCTGTTCACGGACCCTGCGGTTGGCTGCGGTTCGGCGGTCAGCAGTGGTCTGCAGCCGGTGGGGTAACTCAAAGTGGGGATGGGCGAAAGGTATGACGTCACACGGCTGCGGTTATGGCGGTTGGCACCAGAGGGTGGCGGCCCGCGCAGCTGGGTATGGCGCGGGCTGTCGCGCCTGGCCGCCATGTTGGAACGCCGAACCGAACGCGGATTAACACAGCGGGGCTGTTTGGGGGGTTGCAATCCCGGACCAGTATATCGGCAACCACGAGTCGCACAGACATGGGACAAACACAGATGTGTAGAGAAATGATCGGCCCGGAGTATGCACTGTGTCGATAAAATAAACAAATCTATAAAAATTATACAGCTGTAAAGCACAATCAAATCCGCCCAATATCCACACATGTATTCATATGTACAAGCATGAAGCTTATAATGACAGGTTTAATAAAACGCGTCCGACCCTTCCATTCATACTCCTCGCCACCCCTCGCCCGGCCCGGCATTCCAGCGTGGCGGCCGGCCGCGACCGCTCTCAGACACCCTTGTCCCTTCCAGTTGTTATAGAGTGCAGTGGTTGGCACGGAGCAACCGCAGGATGAAATGCTGCAGTGTTCAAAAGAGACGCCTGCCTGTGATGACGCCTGAGGAAAGGGGCGGGGCTAGAGCCTGCTGGAAACCGTCGAGCCGCAGGTGGCCGTGAACAGGGCTCCGGTCAGTCAGCTGGCGCAGGGTCAGCGGGGGCGGGACGCCAGTCCACGGATACCGGTCAGAGCGGGTGCGGACATCACACCGGTGGCAGCAGGCACAAGGGCCCAATCTTACCAAGAGCCGTGAATGCGCAAGTACGGCATGCCGTGGATGCGTACTTGGGGCGTTTGCGGCCCTCGGTCGCCGTGCGTGTGACGTCGGCATCAATCCCCCTACTGTAGGGATTGATGCTGACGTCACACGATTGGGCCCAGGTCGGCACTGCATCAGAGTCGGAAATGGCTCGGGCAGCGAGGACAGCAACCCTCCGAGACAGAGGTAGGTTTCCTTTCAGTACTACGTCGTTGTTTGGTGGGACATTTTCAGAGTCGGAGCCCGACATTCTGTGGGAGTCGTTCTGTCGGTACCTTGTGGGGTAGCATTCTCGGTAGCACGGTTAACAAGCGTTACGTTTCAATGTTGATACAAAACAAAGTGTTGGCACTCGCCAGGAAATTAAAGAGTGCGGTTCGCCCGTTCGTCACTGTTCAGGCGCCGCTGAACCCAAATCAGTATCACCCGTCCGCTGCTTATTAGGTTCATAAGATCGCGGAGGGGCCTGTGGTAGAGAAGGATGCATTTGATCAGCTCTGTGATAGAGTAGCCGACTTAGGGTCTGTTCCAGTGGCGCCTCTAACCTAGTTCCTCCGGTCGTTCCCGTGGCTGCTCCGATCTGCTCCGAGCCCATACAAGGTCGCCCGAAACCTCCTCTAAACTCATCCAACTTGCTCCCGACATCGAGGAGGTTAGAGGCGCCACGCGATGGGGGCCGGACGGCGTTATGGCCCGAGGCAGCGTGATGTCAGCCGGTGTCTGGCGGGCCGGTCGGTCGGCCAGGGGCCTGGATCGGCGGGGCGGCCGGACCGCAGGGGCGTACCCAGGGGAAGGCAGCGATGCAGCGGGGTCGGGCTGGTAGGCGTCCGGGCCGGGGCTCCCGAGTTTCTGGGGAGACGTTGAACTGAAGAGCGTCAATGTAACAGAGCCATTAGCCAAGCCAGTGGGGATGGGCCCGGCAAAGTGTCGTATTAGGTCACTTCATGTACTTATGCCGTCAAATTGCTAAGGCTGACTGCAGATTGTTTGTGGTTGAGATTACAGGTTGTCTGTAAGCATCCCTACTGGGAGTCGGCTTGCTGACTAAGTTAGTACCCATGTATCCTATTGCATATTACTGAATCATATTGGAGTAATATTAACAATTATTTTAAGACCATGTTCTGGAGTTTATTTAGGAAGGGTAGGAAGGTAAGGACATGATGCCTCTGGGGCGTTCCAGGACAGATCGACCAGTACCTTAGTTATACGAGAAGACGACTGAAAATATTTTGCTTCGCCGAGCAACGGTCACCGAGTTATAGCCTCCGGCAATGTCGAGAGGTCACGCTGCAGGCCTTTCTTTGATGGCTCATAACTTGTAGTTAAGACTACCGGAAATCTTAAAAGCGACATATCACTGAACTCTCAATGATTCAGGGAAACGTTTGGCTATCTAAACATTTTTTTTTGTGACCTTGTGACCTTTTCTAACGTGACCTATCTCTTGACCTTTTCCCAGTCGGAACCTGTATTTTTGGCTCAAAAGCCAAATTGAGTTTGGTCAATTGCCTTTCGGTATAAAAAAGTGGCTATAGCCTATTAATGCCCTTTTTAGCCTCCCAAAAACCCGTATAGGGCTCGGTCACAACAGGGCCCAGCCTTGCATGTTCTTGATACGGGCCCGTTTCTGGTAGGGGTCTGTTCTGATCAGTATCACCCGTCAGATCTCGTACGTACAGCAAACGGAAATTATTTACAAGTGTGACCTAAATTATGACCTTGACCTCGGGTCACAAAGTCATACAATATTTCTTGCTCAGAATCACCTATCCAATCCACTGGCGTTGACCGCAGCTCGATATCTTTACCCAGTCCGGAGGTATTAATGGGTAACCTTCGCAGCGCCACCTATACGTTTTTGCGAGGCTGAAAGGGGGCATTTGGCATGTCATTTAATAGGCTATAGACACTTTGTATTCGTTATATCGAAAGGTAATTGATCAAACTCAATTTGGCTTTGAGTCAAAAATACAGGTTTCGACTGGGAAAAGGTCACGTTAGAAAAGGTCACAAGGTCACAATAAAAAAAAATCACGAATCATTTTTTTTTAGATAGCCAAAAGTTTCCCTGCATCATTGCGAGTTCAGTGATATATCCCTTTTAATGTTTCCGGTAGTCTTAACTACAAGTTATGAGCCATCAAAGAAAGGCCTGCAGCGTGACCTCTCGACATTGCCGGAGGCTATAACCCTGTGACCGTTTCTCGGCGCGGTAAAATATTTGCACAGCCGTCTTCAGGGCCTACGACAACCCTATAGACCCAATCTTAGATTAATATGAGAGATGAGTGTGTAAAATCGACCCGACTGGTCGATCTGTCCTGGAACTTAATCTTAACTTACTCGATCTAACTCTCTCATAACTTAAATTTTTCAGAGTTAATTTGTGGTGAAAGGGTCCTTTCTAATGTGTTTTTTAAACACTGAAGTAGGATGTCCTCAAGGATCTGATCCCTACAAGGATCCTGGAGCTAATCCACTGATCATGGATCCACTTCGAATAGAGGTTAAGGAGTTTCATCATTCAATTATTTGTATTGATGATTTGATGATTCAATTTTACTGTTTCGTCTAGCGAGCAGGATCCACCAAGATTCCAAATCCACTTCCCAAGTTTTGCTGAGATTGCTGAGATCTGCTCTGCTAAGTGCTATGAAGGTTCATAATTGTTGAACCAATAATTTTAGAGACAACAAAATTGAAAATTATCCATACTATGTCTGCTGCTTAAACCAATTGACAAAACACTGTAATTTTAAGATTGGATCCTGTCAGATGCAAGATGCTGTGTGACCTAGTGTTATTAAATTTAATCTTGATCTAGAGATACACTAGGAGTCGAGATCCACTGTTTCATTGATACACTCATCATCTGATGGGATCCTAAATATGCCAGGGATCCAGAAATATATTTGGCTTTGGGAGCATTGGTTGGGATTAATGCATGTTGACAGGACGTCTGCTTAACCCGCCATTGACGGGGGGCGTTTAACGCCGCCGCCGCCCCCCCCCCCCCCCCCCCCCCCCTCCGATGAATTTTCGCAATAGCTGGAAAACTAATAGCGCTATCAACGTGAAACTTCGGTACCTTTTTATAAATCATGTTTAAGTCTTGTGTGCAAAAATAAGACAATTTCGTCGATTTTTTCTCTCGAGTTATAGCGAATTTAGGGACGTCACTACACACGAGTTTTACACCAAAATCAGCTCAAATTTGCCAAGCCGTACAGTCGGTCTCATAATGATCTTCCCTAGCTCTGGGTCTCCCACGGTAGGCAAAACGATAGCTGGCTGAATCCCGCACCGAGGCGGGGCCGGACCGGTTTGACAGCTCGCCCGGTGCCGCCGATACTTGGCGGAATATGCACCGCTCCGTCCTGGTCTGACCCACACAGGCCGATCGGGGAATAACAATGTACATGTGTGGCGAGGCTATGTGGCGGGCCGTGGTTGGAAATATACGCAGACCTAGAATGTCAAGTTAGCGACGATATCTGCGATGACCAGTTTTAAGAAAAACCATAGGTCTGTGAAGCATCACTAAGTGTCCAATTGATAGAATACTGCACGGGCTATACTTTAACCCTCGCCCGGGTAGGGGGTGGATTCCACCTCGGTTTTTCTGGAATAACGCGCGTAATTTCCAACCGATTGCAATGCAACCTTCAGTACCCTACTTTTGCAAGAATTGTCTACATGCTTTGCAAGTTTTGAATTTCTAACCCACATGACCCGTGACCTATTGACCTGTTTCTCAAGGTCATGTCAGGCGCAACTGGCGTTCCGCAGTATCGATGCTAGTAACTTGTGCAGTTTCCGAGTGTTTGTTGTTCAGGAGCATATACACAAGTGTTTCCAGGTGACAGTTGTGGTTTCCACTGAGATTGTGACCTCAGATGACCTCGGATTACTTTTTTGGGCTTCTGGTGGTTTCTAGGACATTTTGTGACGCCGGTTTCAAATTTAGGATCCATTTTACATAATTATATGTTCCACTGGGGTCATGCGCTTCCACAGGTCAACCGAGGTCACTGGCCTCAGATGACCTGACCTTTTTGGATTTTGGCAGTTTTTAGGATATTTTGTGACGCTGATTACGAATTTGGCACCCATTAAGCATTATGATATGCTCATTCACGATTCTAGCTCGATAAAATTCAATTTAAATGCATTTACAATTTTGATGACCTTTTGTCATTGACATGACCTCAGAGGTCACCTAATGACCCAAGACCTTAAAACCGGATATCATCGGCTTTCTATCGTCACCAGCAACACACCAGCAACATTCGTAATTTCGGGGTTTTGCATTGCACATGATACGTGGCATGATTAAGAAAGGAATACACGTAAAAGCGCCTGGTGCCGACGCGGTTCGAACCCACGACCAATCTACGAATACGCTAGGAGTAGACAGCTATACCGACTGAGCTATTTGGGCTGATGTGATGAACACTATTATTCAGTCTCCAATATTGGATCTCTGCCAGCTCAGGACAGGCGACCTCTTGACCCTCGAGACAGACGGTCCTGACCACCAACCGGGTCGCGGCACATTCCATTCCGACAACGCCTCGCACTCTCTCCCTCCCTCCCCCTCCCCAGGTCACGCACCTGCTAGATAGCCACTATGGGTGCCAACCTACGGTGAGGAAACCACCTTTTTGTGCCTATCGCGACCGTAGCGCCACGTGGTGGCAAAGGAAGATCATTATGAGACCAACTGTACATATACCACATTTGAAGCAAAATCCATTCGAAAAAACGCCAAAAGATAGAAAATTGCAACGGCTAAAAACTGTATATCTCTGGGTTTTTTTTGTTTATAACTCCCAAAAACGCAAACTTTTGTTGTTTTTTTGGGGGGGGGGAATTATCACAAAATCAAAACTTTCTAAAAAAAATATTACAACTGAAGATATGTCGGAGAAACATACCTAGACAACTACCATGCCAAATTTCGAACTGATATCTCCATTTTTGACTGACTTATGACATCTAAAGTATGGGTAACTTATGACGTCATATCTTTTAATTGCGTTTTTTGGCTTGTATTGACTAGATACAGACAAATAAATGCCATCACTGTATTTCTGAGACAAAACTGGTCTAGCAACATGCCTTTTTTGTTTAGATTTAACAATTAAAAATGTTGACCTTCAGTGACCTGAACTTGACCTGAAATTGACATTTACTTCACGTAAATGAAGTCAGATGGTAAAATGACTATCACTATCGAATTATACGTAGAAAATAACTTATAAAACATGTGTTGCATGACTTTCGTAGATATTTTGAGCATAGTGACCTTTTGTGACCTGACCTTGGCCAACAATCTCACTTTAGCTCATGCGGGATATGTAGCATACCTTTGGAAGCACTTTGGGTGAAACTGGTCGCAATCGAAGGCTTTGGATGGAAAGTATGGCCCATAACCTCAAATACGCCGATTTTGACCTTTGACCTGACCGTGACCTGACATTTGACCTCACTTTGAAATTTGTGAGCTGAAATGCTGATAGCAGCAGGCGAACACAGCCTCGACCGACACTTTTATTGGCGACCGTTTGTTTACATATTAATTTAATCGTATCCAACCATCAAACCATAGCTACTTACTGTAATACAAATATGTTTGACAATCCAGAACAGTAGACACACTCCCTTTAAAACAGGGCAATGGGGAACCAGCGTAGCAAACAAGTATTACATCAGTCAGCTGACATTGGCATTCAAAAAGCCTATTCCCCAACTTTGCCATTTGAAGAAAAAAATATATTACATGATTAAAAGATATTAATTATATTTTTTGTAATTGAAATTTGAAATTAAGGTACAGGTAGGTCATAGGTACTCTGTACTAGTATGTCAATTTTATAGCATGAGAACAAACCACAAAATGGACTATTGAACTGAAAACTATTCAGCTGGCAAACCGCATCCCGTTGCCCCTGTCGTGATGCGTCTGTTCAGTTTAGGGTAATATTCACCCCCCCCCCCCCCCCCCAGTTCTTGAGGTCCCAAATAGAAGAAGAGAGTATTATTACGACAGACAGAAAAGTGTACCAAAGCCCAAAGTAATACCAAAGCTATGACGTCACCAAAAACGATACATAATCGAACCTGACCTAACTTTTACAGCAATTACGGTCGCAGGGACCCACGTTTAGAACACTCCGCTCGCATTCGATCGCTGCGCTGCAGAACCTACCGGGCTACCCCCCCCCCCCCCCCCCCCCCCCCCCCGGACCCTCCCAGACATTCTTGTAGACAGTCAAAGATAACCCACTTTTCAGTCTGTCGTAATATTAGTCAGCTGACTACTCTTCTCTATGATGGACCTCAAGCACACCATAAAGACAAAGACAAAAGAAAGGTGCAAACAAAGAGCCTCTGGGCCCTGGGGCCCATTCAAGGTTGCACATACCCTCCCCTCCACCAGTCTCGCCTCTTCAAATCACCTTAATCTACCTGCCTAAAAGAAGTTTAATCCCACAAGTATTTATAAACTAATCCCTTCTCTGTAAATAATTTATATAATGTAATTTTGAAGAAAGCAAGTGTCATGCAGCAGCGACATCCCTGGTAGCTCATTCCCATGTCCTACAACCCTTCTACTGAAAAATTACTTTTGTAGCCTAGTCCTACTTTGTTTCATAATGAGTTTATCCTGATGACCTCTCACCTCTACCTCGATTTTTCCTATTGAACTCGAACATTCCCTTTAAATATCCAGAATAATGACTATTTACAAATTTAAAGACTTCAAAGTTCAATTAGATCTCTTCTTAGCCTTCTATATCTAAGTGAAAACATACCCAATTTCTTTAATCTATCTTCATAAGGCAAACTACTAAGACAATGTACCATTTCTGTTGCCCTTTTTTAACTCTTTCTAACAACCAGCAATCTTTCTCATATGTTGGAGACCAGGCTTGCACACAATACTCTAAATGTGGTCTAACGTATGCACATTGCACAATACAGTTTTGTTATTACCTCTTCACTTTTGTAGGAAACATTTCTGTTAACACGCACAGTGGAGAGGGGTATGCCACTAACACGCAGTGGAGGGGGGGGGGGGGGGCACTTTAGTGCCCCCCCCCCCTAAGATCTCCAAATGTATGAGAGAACTATCAAACTTACAGGGTAGGTAGGTGCTATGGTGATCTACATTTTCTGAAATGTTCGTGACCTTCGGTTAATATCTTCAAGGTCAAACGAGGTCACGAAGGTCAAATCTGACTAAATGTCACACTTTTGGGAATTTGACATCTGTGACGTCACAGGTCACCAGCAATGTGTCCAAAGTTGTTTCCGGGGGTGAACATTCGCATTGTCTACCGAATGGCGTTTGAATCATCCCGATCCGACCGTTGGTTCCAAAGATATCGCTTTGCCGACCTTGATTCTAGTTGCATCTTCAACTGAAAATCCATATAACTTAAAAAGTTATCAACTGATTTTTTTTTTGTTGGTGTCCTACGATCCGCTATTGAGTATTGAGTTGGTGTTAATGTCGCATAAAAAAACACCGCCCTGCTCCGCTTCGTTTTCAAGCTATTCACGAAGAACATGTGGGAGGGGGCACAAAAGTGTCCCCCCCCCCTGTGCATGCTAATGCCCCCCCCCAGCATTCTAAGTACCTTTTTCCTAGCTTCTATGACATGGTCTGATGCTGATAGTTTACCACAAAATACCATAAACTGGGGAGGTGAAGTACTGAACTATGAACTAATACCCAGTTTTGTAGGTAGGGTAAAAGTCCAATCCTTGGACACATCCCAACCTCAGACTTTTCATGTTATCTGAGTGCAGACAATGCTGACGCATAGTGCTTTAGTGTGCCTGTATTGTTTACATTCAGATAGCATGAAAAGTCTGAGGTTACAGCAGTTTACCCTATTCTACGACTGTGGTGAAAAATGGAGCCCAATACTCACAGATAACATGCTGAGTACCAACTGTTATAAGCATGGAACACTTATCAACTTTAACTTGAAATAACTTCAGCTGGGGACATTTTTATGCAAAATGTGATTGGATTTACATAACTGAGTGCTTCTTCCCATTGCAAGTGCTAACTCCATTGCAGGGGCAGTGGATAAGGGGGGCAGGGGGCAGCTTCCCCCACTCCAGAAGATCAGGGGAGGGGGCGGCAAACATATGAGTCCCCCCATAAATTTGTAAGAGGGGCCCTCCAAGAAGTTGGTTCAATTTGTGTATCTCAACCGAAAACATGAATGAGGGCCTGAGGTGCCCCCAGCCAGCCTGATGGGCCCTCTAAGGATGACAGAAGGCCCTCAGTCGGCCTGAGGGGGCCCTCAGTAGGCACGACGGGCCCTCAGAAAGCCTGAGACTTCAAAATGGGCCTGAACAAGATTTTGTTGTGACCATTTAGAGGGCCCTGCAAAATATAGTGGCCTAAATCTGAGGAGATACCATTTTGCACCATTTTTGGGGAGGGGCCCTTTGGCCGAGGGAGCCCCCTGGGTTTATTTGCCCCCCATCCGAAAATACCATCCGCCGCCAGTACTCCATTGTTGTGGAAAAAATCATATTTCCCTTTAACTACACCTGTTAATGCATCTGTTGGCAGATGCAGCAACATCGGAAGTTTGCAAGACCTATATCAATATCATAATTGTTATTACTTAATATTTATACCCGATAAACAGACCTATACCGGTATATTTAGAAATATCACAGCGAATGCACAACGATGGTTTGTTTACATTTTGCATAAATATGCGCCATAATTGACTCATGTTCTTACTTTACGGCTAATTACTGTTCTACTGACGTCACGGGAACTAATTAATTTCTAACACGGAAACATTGAATCTTGTCACCAGAATGGATAAAATAACACCAAAATTATTTTCGGTGTTTGAATTATTTGTGCATGATTGCAATAATTGCATTATTCTATGACCGTGAAAAACATTAGAAAGTACCGTTGGAAGCCAAACTGAAAGGCTAACCTAAGCGCTTCCGTTACCGAACAAAACTAACGAAATAAAATGTGAAGCATATCTAAGTGATGGCTGATTGCATATACTATCAACTGGTTGTTGGAATCTTAATGACAAATATTCAGCTTACCCGATTAGGTAAGATGTGTTTGCCAATGACCTGCATCTGCAACTTGTGGTAGCGATTATTTACTATGGTTCATAGTCGTAAAATAATGTTATGGTCGCTATGATCCTTCTTTGGATGTTTTAGGCCAATCAACGGCGGTTATTTCTCTGACGACATTGGTAAGCATGAGCACCTTCTGGATTGAGGTATACATAACCACCTGAGTCATGCAATGCTTTACCGTTAGCGCTTCCTTTCCTTTGAGGCGGCACGAGCAGGGCGTTATTAAGTTACCTTGAGCAGGGCTGTATAATACACGAGGGTGAGTCCAAGGCTAAGTAAACCGGTGAGTCATCTGTTGAAAGTCAAGCGATTTTATGATAATTTCATGTGAAAACTGTTTAAAGCTTATTATTATTTTTGAGTCGTTCGACTTGGCATGGGTGTATTCTTCGGGGAAGGCGGGGTATAGCCGGACGGTAGGCAATGCCTGGCACCCCCTAAAACCATTATTTCAACCATGATCACCACCAAACAGCTGATGGTTTTTTACAATTTCTTGCGACGCTACTTCCGGCGAGCGAAGGTAGCTTTAGAGGATAAGTTCACTTAGTTGGCTAATATGACACAAATTTAGTTTTTCTTATATTACTAAGGTTTACCGGTCTTAGCTGGTATTGCGGCCTGCAGTCATATTGATATACATTATCTGGAAATGTTTTGTTCTGTGATCATAGCCAGTTCACAAGTTATGAAAATTGTGGCAAAAGTAGCATTTATTACACATGCTGCTGTTGTGACTGCCTTCCCTCAACATATTCAAGAGTCGGTTGAATACCCACTGGGAGTCAATTTGGTACAACATTCCTGACACAGACTGAGATGGGACACAACTACAGAGCTCAGTGAGAGTGGGTGCTACAGGCCTTTGGGACTTATATCCTAATGACCATAAGGTAAGCTGTAAGGTATGGTTATGGGCTGGCACACTATATTTTCATTCCACGTGAATCAGAGGTGGAGAATTGTAAAAATGCCAGGGGGTGCTTTTCACCGGCGGCTCTCAAATCCAAGTTGTAGCTGAGGACGAGGAGAGGTGGCGGCCGTTATGGCCGCTTAAACGTGATGGACCGTAAAATAAAAGGAAACAAGCGGCACGAAAATGGATGCAAACATTGACAAGATGCATCGAAAACCCAATATGGAGTTTCATGTCATGGTCGCTGGAAGCGAGTTTTGTTTGCACTACGGCTGCCCCCCCCCCCCCCCCCCCCCCCCAAAAAAAAAAACGCTTCGAGTCACATCAAGAATCGTAATGTATGTTAACTTGTAAACGATGGGAAGAGAACAAAAAGTCACGGTGCGAACATGTAAACCTTCAAGTCACATAATATCGGCACCGAAATGACGAAGTCGTCAATGCTGACCTGACCGTGTGAACTTTTTTCCTTTTTTCATTTATTTATTCAATGTATCTCGATATTTCGAACAACCACATACAAGCAACGCAACGCAGAAAAGCCACGGTCCGATCGGCAGCAGTCCTGGCAGCTGCGCGGCGCGGCTTCGGATATCACAACGGCGACGGGTGGACATGCCGCAGCGAGAGGTGTGCACTGGCGGATCCAGGGGCGGGGGGGGGGGCGGCAGGGGCAAAAGCCCCCCCCCCCCCAAGCTCGAGAGGGGCGGCAATATAAATTATCCCCCCACAAAAAAAAACGGAAAATGGCGATGAAAATGGGTATTGCCTGCGAAAAAAAAATAACTTGTTGCGAAAGAAAGAAATGTTGTTTTTGCCTCGTTCGTGTTTGCTCTATTTGGTAGCATTTTGGTAACAGTAGGGTTAGGGAAAGTGGCGCGTCTGACGCTATTTTAGAGTGATTCACAACCAACGTAAGTTATAATTTTACACGCAGCGTCGCAGCCTTTGGTCTCCTGCTACCTGCTGGGTGGCAGAGGAGCGCGGGAATGAATTTCCTTACATAGGTACCCATGTTGTGTGGAATACGTCTACTAGTATTAAGTAGGGTAATTAGGTTCAGTTAAAAAAGCCTAATGGTCTTCTTTTTGTAGCTGTTGTATTCCACGACAAATCGACAAAAACAAAGTGCAAAATGACACCGTCATGTCACCGATTATGGCCAAAATTGGTATATGGGGTAGCCTGGGGCGCTTAAGTGAATTGTGGAAGTTGTATTGCAATGCAAGCAGTGGTTCATGAGATATCGCCTCGGCCATTTTTATAAGGTCACGGTGCAGGTCAATCTTTGTCGGCCCATATGGCGGGGAATTTATGAAGCAATATAGATGTATTATGTCATTATAATGGCAATGAGCTGTTTTATAACATGGTGATGTTTTTTTCCTCAAATTTCACAATTTAGTACGTTTTCGAAATTGTACAACTTTTTGGATACCTTTTCTCAAACGTGTTTTTTTCGGCTATGCTATTCTTACGTGTAAGGACGTGATTAAGTGAGAGAGAAATAATGAAATTGAGGAATATTTGCTTCCAAATATCACAAATTTTGCCATTTTACTTGCTATTTTACATAAAAAAAATGTTATTCGCGAATAACTTTTGACTGAATAAAACTAGATTGGTACGATAGACGTCATTTTGCTGTTCTCATCAAGACGAATTGAATGCTCTGCAGCATGACCTCTGTCTGACATTGTATGACCTTGACCTTAAATTTCAAAGTTAGTATTTGTTTTTGAAATTTTGAATCTTTTTTGAATACCCAAGCCAAATGTATTTCCCATTTCGACTGTATTATTGTTAAGTGTAAAGAAGTGTCGTTCAAACAGAAAAAGATGATGGTTATTTGTCTTCAAATATGCTAAATTTGGTAATTTCTTGTTTTTTTGTGAAAGATATTAGGTATTCTCGAATAACTTTTGACTGAATAAGGATAAAAAGGTGAAATGTACACCATTTTGTTATTTTCGTTAAGACGCGTTGAATGATATGCAGTATGACCTCTTTCTAACATTTGGTGACCTTCACCTAAGGTCAATGTCAAGGTTCAAGGTTAGGTTTCCAATTGTGGCCGCATTTGCGGCGATGTTATATATCTTAAAACTTGTCTTGTTGCGAGGAATTCGATTGTGCTTAAATAACGCCTGATTGTCAATGGCAACATTTAAATTCATTTTAATTTTAATGCCGAATAGTAACTTCATAACTTCCTTCTCGGTGTAAAGAAAACCCGAAAATGTCTCAGTTTGCTTTATAATCATCAACGATCGCGCAATTATTTTAATACAATGAATTCCTATCTTCAAGACAAGTTCAAAGATATATAACATTGCCGTGTAGGTCAAAATTGGAAAGGTGACTTTGCGCCGTGACCTTGACCTTAGGTCAAGGTCATCAAATGTCATACAGAAGTCATGCTGCACATCTATCAACATGTCTTGATGATACCAACAAAATGACGTTTACCGTGCCCTTCTAACTTTATTCAGTCAAAAGGTATTAGCGAATAACTAATGTATATATAAAATAGCATATACAATGGCAAAATTGTATATATTTGGAGGCAAATATCCATCAATTTTATGTTTGCACTTAATTGACACGTCCTAGGTCACCTAGGTCATTCCACGTAATAATAGCATAGCGAACAAAAATAACCCAAGTCCGCAAAGGGAAAAAGGGGGGGGGCACCTTTTAGGTCATATGGAGGCCCCTGGGGCCCGGAAGGCCCCCAGTGAAATTAGCCCCCCATATTGGAAGGCTGGATCTGCCAGTGGAGGTGTGACGCCAGGAGCTATGCGCGGAGGTGCGGTTGGCCTGCCCCTGTCCGCCGGCCCGGGGCGCGAATTGCACTATCAGCAAAACGGCGATTCTTAAGCGCCGGCTACGGTGCCGGGACGGGCAATCCGCGCCCCAGGCCGGGCGACCGCCCACACAAAAACATGCTGAGGGACGGTAAGACTGACCGAGTGAACTGACCTGACCCTACCAGACCGTGCAAAACCGCCTATTTACACACGGACAGACACACATACACACACTTTTACACCACTCAGTCTTACTTCGCCGAAGTAAGACTGAGCAGCCGTTAGTTAAACGGACCTGTTTATTTGAGGGGGTGCTTTTACAGTGAGGGGGTGCACTTTTTAGCTCAGGGGGTGCTTGAGCACCCCCAAAACCCCTAATTCTCCACCCCTGACGTGAATTCGACGATACTGTTGATTCCGGGGTAATGCTGGATTGCTGTCCGGCAATACCCCAGACTCAGCTTCTGGTTTCACAGAGGAACTCTGGGGCACTGCAGGGAACATTTCCGCCATTCGCCTAAGCTGTATTACTACCAGTCCTGATGATTGGGAGCTTTAGGGTGCACCAACTGCTTTTGGTCACTTCGCCCAACTTCCAGTCCTCTCCAACGGAGTGAAGCGGTATACAGCTGCAGGCGGGTGGTCTTGGTCGCCAGGTGGGCTAGTTTGATTGTGCACTATGTGCACCATCTCCGATTTTGAACCCAATGGAATGTGAATGAGCAGGCAGTTGTTGGGTAAGTGGTAGGGTAAACTGGCATAACCCTGGACACATGCTAACCTCAGACTAGTCATGCTAACAATGTAAACAATACCAATGCACTAAAGCACCATGCATCAGTATCTTCTGCATTCTGATAGCATGAACAATATGAGGTTAGGATGTGTAGCAATAAAAACGATAACAATAAATTGCTAACTCAAAACTAAATGCTACACACAAGTCTGTGACACAACAAAAGTGTTTTGTATTGGTTACTATTAAATTATTGACCCAACACTATTTGCCAGCCCATCGCCATGAAGATCGACGAGCCCACATCAGCGTCAGCGTCAGCGTCAGCTGGCAGCGCTGCGCCGCTGACGTCACCGGAGAAGCTGCAGGCGATCGGCGCCGTGCTGCGGGACCCGGCGCGGCCTCTGAAGGAGCGGTTCCGGGCGCTGTTCACACTGAGGAACCTGCCCGGCGCCGAGTCGGTGAAGCTCATCAGCGCCGCCTTTTCCGACGAGTCCGCACTGCTCAAACACGAGCTGGCCTACTGTCTGGGTCAGATGGGCGACGCCGCGGCGCTGCCCGTGCTGACCGCCGTGCTGGAGAACACCGCCGAGAACGCCATGGTGCGACACGAGGCCGGTGAGTGACTCTCTCCCGCTCTGTGACGGTCCCCGGTCCCGGGAGATGGAGAACACCGCCGAGAACGCCATGGTGCGACACGAGGCCGGTGAGTGACTCTCTCCCGCTCTGTGACGGTCCCCGGTCCCGGGAGATGGAGAACACCGCCGAGAACGCCATGGTGCGACACGAGGCCGGTGAGTGACTCTCTCCCGCTCTGTGACGGTCCCCGGTCCCCGGTCCCGGGAGATGGAGAACACCGCCGAGAACGCCATGGTGCGACACGAGGCCGGTGAGTGACTCTCTCCCGCTCTGTGACGGTCCCCGGTCCCGGGAGATGGAGAACACCGCCGAGAACGCCATGGTGCGACACGAGGCCGGTGAGTGACTCTCTCCCGCTCTGTGACGGTCCCCGGTCCCCGGTCCCGGGAGATGGAGAACACCGCCGAGAACGCCATGGTGCGACACGAGGCCGGTGAGTGACTCTCTCCCGCTCTGTGACGGTCCCCGGTCCCGGGAGATGGAGAACACCGCCGAGAACGCCATGGTGCGACACGAGGCCGGTGAGTGACTCTCCCGCTCTGTGACGGTCCCCGGTCCCGGCAGATAGATGTGTAGGAGTGCCTGGAAAGGAAAATAAAGCTGAGTTCCAGGTCGTGTTGCTTAGGCGATTTGATTGTCCGGCTCAGGAATTTCCACTTGCCCGATTATGGCACTGGGCGGTGCCTTGCGACCTCCTTGCACTGTGGCTACTGTCGCACTTCACTGTATGCATGACGTCACTGTTTGTCAGGTGAGGCGATGGGCGCCATCGGTGACCGGTCCGTGCTGCCGGTGCTGACCCGCCTCAGCTCCGACCCCACACCGGAGGTGGCCGAGACCTGCCAGCTGGCCGTCCAGCGGATACAGTGGCTCCAGGACCAGAAGGTAATGCAGCGGAAATTACTTGTGCATGACTTTGTGGGCCATGCACATATTTTCATACTAGACGCATGAGCGAATTAATGTGTATTCCGGTGTCTTAGCGCAAACCTGCATCGGGTCCCTGTATCCTTGCCCCGTATGCCGGTCCCGTTTGTATTTTGTTAGCAGGACAATTCCCGATTTTGGCTCATAATGTCGGTCTACTAGTCTTCAGCTAGTATGAAGTACTGTGTGGGTGTACGGTTTCTTAGGATCGCTTAGTCATCTTACATTTGCTGATCGTATGATATGTAGTGCACTTATCGTTTCCTTAGAACATCTGTCTGTATTGTCCCTGTGTCAGAGTCTGATGATACTGTCCCGTGTTGAGCAGAGCTGGGGGGAGCGCCTGACTGTACGGTCCCCGTGTTGGACATCCCGAGCTGGCATCTGACTGTATTATGTTCTGCAGAGCCGGACGGAAGAGCGTCTGACTGAGAACCCGTACGACTCGGTGGACCCGGCGCCGCCGGCGGACGAGCCGAGCCGGCTGAGCTGCGCCGAGCTGCGGACTACGCTGCTGGACGACAGTGTGCCACTGTTCGAGCGGTACCGCGCCATGTTCTCCCTGAGGAACCGCGGAGACGCCGAGAGCGTCACCGCGCTGGCGGACGGTGGGTGGAGAACGCCGCGGGGGGAGGGTATGGTGTATAGGGTCACACAGCACTAGCTCCTAGCTCATTGTGGTCGTGCGTGGCTGTATTGTCCCGTCCCCGTGTCGGACAGAGTCGGACGTTTACTTGCATGTCGGCGCATCTCCTCTAGCTTTGGAAACACTTGTTATACGAGAGGCAACACGTCTGCTATTGTTGCAGGTCGCTGGGTGGTTTCGGCACGATCACTGTGTGACTGGCAGGTCGAGAGGTGACACGTCTGATATTGTTGCAGGTCGCTGGGTGGTTTCGGCACGATCACTGTGTGACTGGCAGGTCGAGAGGTGACACGTCTGATATTGTTGCAGGTCGCTGGGTGGTTTCGGCACGATCACTGTGTGACTGGCAGGTCGAGAGGTGACACGTCTGATATTGTTGCAGGTCGCTGGGTGGTTTCGGCACGATCACTGTGTGACTGGCAGGTCGAGAGGCGACACGTCTGCTATTGTTGCAGGTCGCTGGGTGGTTTCGGCACGATCATTGTGTGGCTGGCAGATCGTGACTTCCTTGCGTGATGTTGTGTGCGTGTGTCGGTGTCTTTGACGGCTGACACCCGGCGATGGTGTGCGGTCGGCAGGCCTGCGGTGCGGCAGCGCCCTGTTCCGGCACGAGATCGCCTATGTGCTGGGCCAGGTGGCGCACCCGGCCGCCACCAAACAGCTGGAGGTCAGCCTGCGCGACCCCCAGGAGAGCGACATGGTGAGCACACCACTGACCACACCCCGCGGTAGACTGAGATAAAGCGGCTCAATGCTACCCATTTGTACTGTTCTTCTCTTTAGTTTTAGGTTGGGTGAGCTGTGTGTAGACAGGGTCTATTCAGTGCTCACTTGGTCATGAATTCTTCATGGATTAGGACTGACTGACTAGATACTTTGTGGCCCAGTGTTGGTCTGTTTTGAACAAGTTGGTTGACTCAGCAGATACAACTTCTTGTGAGAGTTCATTCCACGGAGTGACGACTCTGTTTGCAAAGAACTTGATAGGTGTGTTGACCTGTCGTACTTGCTTAACCTCTCCCCTGTCAACAACTTTTCGCTGACGAAACGGGGCGAAACCTAGATCCGCCAACAGATATCGGATCCCACTCCGACCGATAATGTCGCAACAAATGTTTACCGTAGATTAACCCTCGCCCTACGGGAGCTTTTTCACCTTCGCCCTACGGGGGGAGGGGGCCTGACAGCCCCCCCCCCCCGTTAACTTCCAAACCAAGCAACTTGGAGCAATGCGGCAAGAACCAGCAATTTTAGCGAACAGTATGCGATTTTTAGGTTTCAGGTCAACGGTGACCTTCCAGGTCAAGTGAATGATCTCGGATTTACCAGAACAGCGATTTTTCTCTTCAGAAAACCTCAAAATTAGAAATTGATAAATGTAAATAAAAATGCATGTTCCTAGACCAGTTTTGGCTCAGAACTACACAAAAAGTAATTATTTGTTCGTATCTTGTCAAAAAAAAGTTATAGAAAAATGACGTCATCAGTTTCTAACACTTCTCTGACATATATTCCGTTTTTTTTAAAATATCTTTGAAAATTTTGTGGGGATTTTATAAAAAAAAAACTTTTTATTTTAGGGGTCAAAAACCCCAAAAAAATGTACAATCCGAGATGTCATTTTAAAGAGAATGTCATTTTGTATATATGTGGTGAATTGCGTTTGCAATTTGCTTTAAAACTTTGTTTTCTACGATTTTTCAAATATTTCTCCTTTTTACCAGCATGGCATCAAAACATGATTAACTCCCAAACTACTTAACCAATTTGATCGGAGGTGCGACATGCCGCACACCTAACCGCTCCCCCATCCCCTCCGACAGGTGCGTCACGAGAGTGCTGAGGCTCTGGGCGCCATCGGCACGCCAGAGTGTCTCAAACTGCTGTCTGAGTACGGCGGCGACCAGGCGCGCGTCGTCCGCGAGTCGGTCGAGGTGGCGCTCGACATGTGCGAGTACGAGCAGAGCGAAGCCTTCCAGTACGCCGACGGCCTCGCCACGACCGGCTGACGGCCCTCAGCCGCACTCGCCCGCGGCTGTGATGTCCCGTACATACAAGCTGACACTGGTGTACGAGTATATTGATAATGCAATTAAGAGTGGTCTCGAGAGAACATCACGATTACAGATGGAAGCCAGCATCTGGCGACACCTACCAAAGGACACGCGCGCGCAAAATAAAAATACCTGATGTGATGAATAACACGATCAGAATCGAGACGAGAAACACGCGTTTCTGCTGCCACCATTGTACGAACCGAGGAGTGTCTGCTGAGAACATGCTACGGAGATAGTCTTGACAGATGAGTTTCTTCTTAGCTTCCGTTCACTAGAAAGGGGAAAAATAATTATAATTAGTGATGTCTGGGGAGAGAGAGAGAGAGATCAGACGCCTTCCCCTGAGGGCTGAGAGAGATCCTGTAGGTCACTCACCTCTGACTGAGGTCCCCTTAGCATAGGCGCCCATTACACCCCCCCCCCCTCCCCCGAACATGGGAGTTTAACGGGGACCAGTCTAGTCTATCTCCGCCCGGCAGAGCACATTAGAGGAACATCGCATTCTCCCGTCAGATCGCTGCAGTGGTGTACAGTAACCACATAACCCACCAGTCAACCATGTAAACAATGTACTGACCACATAATCCACCATGTACTGACCACATAACCCATCAGTCAACCATGTAAACAATGTACTGACCACATAATCCACCAGTCAACCATGTACTGACCACATAACCCACCAGTCAACCATGTACTGACCACATAACCCACCAGTCAACCATGTAAACAATGTACTGACCACATAATCCACCAGTCAACCATGTACTGACCACATAACCCACCAGTCAACCATGTACTGACCACATAACCCACCAGTCAACCATGTAAACAATGTACTGACCACATAATCCACCATGTACTGACCACATAACCCATCAGTCAACCATGTAAACAATGTACTGACCACATAATCCACCAGTCAACCATGTACTGACCACATAACCCACCAGTCAACCATGTACTGACCACATAACCCACCAGTCAACCATGTAAACAATGTACTGACCACATAATCCACCAGTCAACCATGTACTGACCACATAATCCACCAGTCAACCATGTACTGACCACATAATCCACCAGTCAACCATGTACTGACCACATAATCCACCAGTCAACCATGTACTGACCACATAATCCACCAGTCAACCATGTACTGACCACATAATCCACCAGTCAACCATGTACTGACCACATAATCCACCAGTCAACCATGTACTGACCACATAACCCACCAGTCAACCATGTACTGACCACATAACCCACCAGTCAACCATGTAAACAATGTACTGACCACATAATCCACCAGTCAACCATGTACTGACCACATAATCCACCAGTCAACCATGTACTGACCACATAATCCACCAGTCAACCATGTACTGACCACATAATCCACCAGTCAACCATGTACTGACCACATAATCCACCAGTCAACCATGTACTGACCACATAATCCACCAGTCAACCATGTACTGACCACATAACCCACCAGTCAACCATGTACTGACCACATAACCCACCAGTCAACCATGTAAACAATGTACTGACCACATAATCCACCAGTCAACCATGTACTGACCACATAACCCATCAGTCAACCATGTACTGACCACATAACCCACCAGTCAACCATGTACTGACCACATAACCCACCAGTCAACCATGTACTGACCACATAACCCACCAGTCAACCATGTACTGACCACATAACCCACCAGTCAACCATGTACTGACCACATAACCCACCAGTCAACCATGTACTGACCACATAACCCACCAGTCAACCATGTTACTGACCACATAACCCACCAGTCAACCATGTTACTACCAAAACCACTCCGCAGCAAACTTTCCACAAATCAATGTTGCTGCTGTGCATGGTAAATATCTGCGCCGCTCGGCTCTGAGCGAATTTCCGTCCATGCCGGGCACATAGCCCAGAGCGCCAACACCTCCATCATACCTCTATCTCCTCTACACGAGTCTCCTCATCCTCATCCTCGTCGTCATCGTCGTCGTCGACGATGCGCAGCTTGCGCCGCTTCTTGCTGTTGCCGTTGCGGCTGCCGCGCGACTTGCGCTTAGAGGACTCTCCGTCGGGCGGCGTCTCGTCCTCGACCTCCTCTGTCAACGCAGCAGGGGCACGGCGTCAGGGGTGACACGCCACCAAGGAGATGACCCGGGCAACATTCATAGTATATCTAAAGGGAAAGCATGCTATATTCAAGCGATGCAATGTCTCAATGACTGGTCGCGATGCACGGGATAGAGCGTTCACCCGGTGACGGAAAGATGCCAGGTTCGGCCCGAGTTCCACGACCGCAGCCCAGGTACACGTGGATATTATTCCCGAATGTCTACTCAAATATGTATAGAACGGCGGAGAGTAGAGCTAAAAGTACATGTTCTTATGCGAGATTATAATTGTATTTTAGGATGGTGTATCAGCCTTGGAATTTGGACCATTTTCTGGACTTTTTGGATCCAAAGAATTTTGCTCTCTTCATATTTGTTCAGGAAATTTGCTCTCTTTTCGCCTGATCTTACCGACATTGTAGTTAAAATATAATTCAATTTTCCTCACAAGGATTTAATATCTATTACAAATCAGGATTTTTTACTTTCCAAGTAAAATAATTAAAACAAAAATGCAAATCTTAACTTGCCTGACAATACAATTTTACTCTCTACCTATGGATTTCTACTCTCCGGGACCAGGTCATGAAACGAAAAATCCAACACTGGTTACACCACACGATAGTTACACCACACGATACACAACACGATATCTAAATAATCCGCAAACGGTAAATAAGCGAAGAAAAACGCCAACCGAGGGAATTTGTATCGGAGTATGGAAATAAACCATCCAGCTGAATATCCTACATTCACGTGTATGATGGCATGGCCGCCGTGTAATTATACCCCCACCGAAAACGCCTCATCCCGTTGGTCACAACACAGACACAGTCTCATCCCGGTCCCTTCTCACCGTTGTCGGGCTGCGCCTCCAGTTCGGCCTCGACCTTGGCGCGGGCGTTGGCGAACACCCGCTCCAGCACGATGCTGTCCTCGTGGATGAGCGACTGCTCCTCGTTGTACTGCTGCGCGTTCTTACACATGAGCATCGTGTCCGCCTCTAGGTCGTCCAGGTCGACGAACTGAACAGGCAACACAGGCGGGACGTCAGATACGGGCGGCTGACGTCAGGAGAACAGGACGACGTCAGATACGGGCGGTTGACGTCAGATACGGGCCGGGTGACGCCAGGTGAACAGGACGACTTCAGCTAGGGGCGGGTGACGTCAGGTGAACATGATGACGTCAGCTAGGGGCGGGTGACGCCAGGTGAACAGGACGACTTCAGCTAGGGGATAGGGGACAGTAACGGGGATGTCGGCAGAAAGAAGAGAACAGGAATGTCAACTAATGGTAACAGGGTGAGTGGAACGAAATTAGAGACAACAGAATTAGAGACAACAAGAAATTAGAGACAACAGTGAACACAGAATGGGGGCAATGTAACGTTCGATGGCAATTGCATGGCGACTTCTTCCCTGATAACTGGTTTCAGGTTTCAGAAAGCTTCTGTCAACGCTGCGCCAACATTAGTGAACTTTGGAGCAGAGATGTGATGGAGCAGAAAATAGCATGATCAACGTGAAAATACCCTAATTTGATTATGTAGGCATGGCCAGCCCAATCGCGTGACTAACGGGTTGACCACAGGTACCACACCATGGGATATTTCATCTTGCCATCGGCCTTACCTTGTTCTCGTCGATCCTGCTGTTCAGTTTCTTGATGTCGACAGGTTTCCTGATGACCTTGTAGTAGTCGGGCAGATCTTTCCTCGATGGTAGCTTCATGAACGGTTCGCTGAGTACACGACCGTCACTGCAAACATACAGACAATAGATACTATTAGGCAGAAACCAACACGATCGATATCATCTGCATGTCTGTAAACTGCAAAATGATCAATAAATTGGTGAATGCCGGGAGTACACGGTTTGACTGGTTGACCACAACCGGTTGAGTTCCCTAACAATTCCACGTCGGAATACAATACAAAATACGGGATTTAGGCGACTAGGCCTGTAGGACCCGATCCAATCGAGCTCCCTTGGTGGGTGACGCTACATCAGCCGTCTTGGATGGGCACGTCGAACTTCGACGTGCCCATCACAGCGAGTTCCAATCATTTACAACCCGAACTGCGAAGGAGTTTCGTCTAGCCCTGGTGGTCGCATGCGGCTTTAGCACTTTCCATGGATGACCTCTAGTGGTTGAGGCAGCGGGTAACTGGAAGAATGACTGCGGGTCCATATCGATCCCCGAGTGGAACATCGTGATCATGACCATGTCGCCCCTCCTTCTCCTGTGATAGAGCGATGGCAGACCGAGCACTTGCAGCCTCTCCGGATAAGGAACATCTCGGAGGACTGTCACACATGTTGTGGCGCGTCTTTGGAGCCTTTCGATGTTCTGCTGGTCCGCACGGTTGAATGGGCCCCACACGATATTGCATTACTCGAGGTGAGGCCTGACGAGAGCCTTGAACAACAACGGAAGGGTCGTCCGGTCAAGATGTACAAACACACGCTTGATGACAGTCAGCATCCTGGACGCTTTGGACGCCGCATCTGCGGCCTGCTTTCGGAATTTCAGCTCACCGTCAACTTGGACGCAAGATCTCTCAACACTAGCGATCAACCCAGCTGAGTATTTCTCATGGTGTAGGGGAAGTCTGCGAATCCTGGACCGACGGGTGACGTGAGCTTCTCACATTTCGCCTCGTTAAACAGCATCTGCCATTCGTCAGACCCGCGAGCCAGCGCATTCAGATCCTCCTGCAGGAGCCGCCGACCGGCGTCACTGCTGGAGGAGTACAGATTGGTGTCGTCGGTGCAAAGCATCACCCGGCCGTGCACCGCAAAACAACCTCCCGCGCCGGGAATCGAACCCGGGCCTTCTGGGTGAAAGCCAGATATCCTAGCCACTAGACCACGCGGGAACGCATTAACGCCCGCCCTACAGGAGGTTGTTTTACCTTCGCCCTCCGGGGGGCTGACTGGGCCCACCACCTAGCACTTCTAAACCAGGCAACTTCGAGCAATGCGGCAAGAACCAGCATGTTGCCTGTCATGAGAGGAATCTAACGGTATGCATTTTTTTAGGTTTCAGGTCAACGGATGACCTTCCAGGTCAAGTGAATGACCTCGGATTTACCACGTCCAGAACAGCGATTGTGCTCTTCATAAAACGTCAAAATTAGAAATTGATCAATGTAAATAAAAAGGCATGTTTCTAGAACAGTTTTGGCTCAGAAATACAGAAGAGGTAATTATTTGTTCGTATCTTGTCAAAAAAGTTATTAAAAAAAATGACATCAGATTATTATACTTAGGGAGCTATCACTCAGTCAAAAATGAAGATATTGCTTTGAAATTTGGTATGGGTATTGTCCATACTCAGTTCTCTCACATATATTCTGGTTTTTCTAATATTTGTTGTAATATTTCTAAGGTTTCTTCGAAAATGTTGACTGGGGATTTTTATAAAAAAAATAATTAGGGGTCAAAAACGCAAAATTGTGAAAATCCGAGATTGCCATTTTAAAGATAATGCCATGTTGTATCTTTGGTGAATTGCGTTGGCAATTTCCTTTAAAACTCTGTTTTCTACCATTCTTCAAATATTTATCTTTTTCCACCAACATGACGTCATCAAAACATGATTATCTCCCAAATTACTTAACTAATTTCAATTAAATTTTTACAGCATACGTATAATTGTTGTAAACTCAGCTACCGAAAATTTCAGCAAGATGCGCCGCATGTGTGAGAAGTTATTCAAGAAAACCCTCAGGGGGATGTCAGCCCCCCCCCCCCTCCCCCGTAGGGAGAGGGTTAAATAAGATTGAAACCATTATGAATTGTTAGAAATACACCAAATAAACAGTTTATGGCATATTAACCAAGGAATTTATACTAGGAAGAAGACAGAGGTAGTCGTAAACGGCACAAAGTCAGACTGGGCACCAGTTGTCAGTGGAATACCACAAGGATCTGTTCTCGGGCCGACACTGTTTCTGCTGCTTGTAAATGACCTCCCCTCGTGCGTGAGCAGCCAAGTACAGTTCTTTGCAGACGACGCGAAGTTGTACTCTACTGTGCACAGCCAAACTGGAAAAGACCAACTGCAAGCTGACTTGGACGCCCTGGGACGGTGGACAATCGAGTGGATGATGTGATATCTTTCAACACGAAGAAAGGTTTGGCAACCCCTGAAGGTTGCCAAACCGCAAGCGTAGACCAGAGTGAGACGGAACTTCTGGTCTATCAGAGCAGTGAGCGACTGGAACGCACTTCCGGAACACGTCGTTTCATCAGCCACGACGAACCTCTTCTAGAACTGCCTGGACCACTACTGGGCGGACATCATGTACAATGCGCCAGGATAGGCGACAAAACACTGAAGCCAAATATGGTCCGCGGGCAAGACAGACATCTAGTCCTCCTTATAGTCCCGTACTATAAGTACAAGTACAAGAAGTGCAAGACTCTTCACCTAGGACCCGCCAATCCAAGACACGCCTACACCTTGAGGAGCACCGAACTCATACAAATGGAAGAGGAGAGGGACCTAGGTGTGGTAGTGGATGAAGACCTGAAGTTCAGAAAACAGGCGGCAGAGGCGGTGTCCAGAGCAAACCGAGTCTTGGGAGCCATTCAACGATCCTTCGAGAACATTGATGCACAAACGCTGCCGCTGCTGTACACAATTCGGCCTCATCTAGAATACGGCAACGCTGTCTGGGGCCCGCACAAGGAAGATCAGCGACTCGTCAAGCGGCTGCAGCGTCGAGCAACACGGCTGATACCAGAGGTGCGCCAGCTGCCCTACGGAGAGCGCCTGGAAGCACTACACCTACCATCGCTGCAGTACCGGAGGCGCAGGGGGAACTATCTATATCCTCGTCTATCAGATGATGGACGGCCAGCTGGACGTGCCTCGTGAAGCGTTCTTCCAGGAACCGATTTCCAGAACCACCAGGGGACATCCACTCAAGATCGCGAAGCCTCGTGCCCAAACCAGGATAAGGAAAAAACCTGGAGCATCAGATCGATCAACGACTGGAATGCCCTGCCAGAGAACATAGTCACCGCTGATAATCTCAACCTATTCAAAAGCAGACTCGATGAACACTGGAAGCGGGAGATGTACCTCCACGCCTAGAAGAGAGAGGGAAGCATGCAGATGTGCATTGTCCCCTAATTATCATTGGCACATGGCCATAACTGATATGAGCGAGACTAGAGCGGGCAAGTCAGGTGCCTGCACCTATCTTCATGACGCCCGAAGTCAACTGAATACTGAATACTGAATATTAACAACAGATTGCTGTACCGGCTCGGCCATACACACCTTATCCGCCACCCGAATAACATGCTTATTTAAACAGCAAAATACATGCTCAGAAGAAAACGACGAAATTCCGAGATCGCAAAAGAATCGATCCATGATCGCAATATCGCAGCAGAACCGCAAAAGAGCTCGCATTCGACTTCCCTTTGCTCATCCGAGCGTCACACATGCCTCCCACTTACGCGTCTACATAGTCGACGATCATCTGGACGTCACACATGCCTCCCACTTACGCGTCTACATAGTCGACGATCATCTGGACGTCACACATGCCTCCCACTTACGCGTCTACATAGTCGACGATCATCTGGACGTCACACATGCCTCCCACTTACGCGTCTACATAGTCGACGATCATCTGGACGTCACACATGCCTCCCACTCACGCGTCCACATAGTCGACGATCATCTGGACGTCACACATGCCTCCCACTTACGCGTCCACATAGTCGACGATCATCTGGACGTCACACATGCCTCCCACTCACGCGTCCACATAGTCGACGATCATCTGGACGTCACACATGCCTCCCACTTACGCGTCCACATAGTCGACGATCATCTGGACGTCACACGTCTCCCACTTACGCGTCCACATAGTCGACGATCATCTGGACGTCACACATGCCTCCCACTTACGCGTCTACATAGTCGACGATCATCTGGACGATGCTCTTCATGCCGCGTTTCAGGCGGGATGACACGATGCCGGGTGAGCCGCGCTTAATCTTCTTGCCGCCGTCGTCGTCGTCCCGGCCGCGGCGGACGCCGGAGGCGCCGGAGGAGCGGGAGGCGCCCCCACCGCCGACGCCGCTACCGCCGCCGCCACCGCCGCCGCGCCGGCCGCGCTTCTTACCGCCAGCTTCCTCCTCCTCATCCTCGAGAATCTCGTTACCCTCCTCATCCACGGCCTGAGGGCAGCGGCGGTGTTAGGTCGCTGGCAGTGACATCGCCGAGGAAGGAGCATGTCTGCCCTGAGCGCTAAGTGCGATAATGAACGAGCATATTGACTAACTATGAAGATGATGGTGCTGGAAGAGAGGTGTGAAGCGGCGCAGCCTGCGGTACACATACAAACATTATTAAACACGAAGAAATTCGCAGACATTTTGTCTTTCCAGGCAGCAACACATAGATTAGATAATACCACACAGCCACAGAATAGCGCCTCCAAAAACCCTAACACTCCGCAACTTAACACTCGCCTCGATTCTACCTCAGCCGCAATTTACACCTACCCCCCCCCCCCCCCACACGCACACGCACACGCACACGCACACGCACACGCACACGCACACGCACACGCACACGCACACGCACACGCACACGCACACGCACACGCACACGCACACGCACACGCACACGCACACGCACACGCACACGCACACGCACACGCACACGCACACGCACACGCACACGCACACGCACACGCACACGCACACACACACACACACACACACACACACACACACACACACACACACACACACACACACACACACACACACACACACACACACACACACTCTGCTCCTCTTCACTCACCCCGATGGCCTTGAGCCAGTCCCTGTCGTTGAGGCTGTCCGAGTAGTCCACATCCTTCCTGGCCCTGCTGCCCCTGCCAAACAGGTCCTCCTTGTCCTCCTCGGCGGTCAGGTCGTCGATCTCGGCCTCGTCGCGCAGCAGCCAGTCTGGCAGCTCAGACTCCTCGATGAGTCGGGCCTTGCGGGCGGTGCCGAGCCGCGCCTCGTCCCGACGCCGGTCCATGTCGATCTGCTGGTAAATCACCAGCTCCTCCTCGCTCCTCGCGATCATCTGGTTCACCGTCTCCTCGTCGGGAACCTCGTTCTCCTCCTGGGTAGAGTAAGGAGGCAGGGTACGGTTACGGTACGGTCACGGAGAGGCGTGCAGATTGCAGAAGCAAGCACGGCCACAGCCAGGTCACGTAGTTGGGCATCTCGGGATTATTCAGCCGGGTGACACAAACAGAGAGCACCAGTATAATGGCGACAGAGCGACAGACTTGTGTAAGGCTCGGCGGTGGTGCAATGATTCAACTTATGCGCTTTGTAATGAACATTCGGCTAGCCCAGACATTGAGCATGACATGTGTATCCTTTCGCACAGGTAAACTCGTTACCACCAAGCCAGAACAGGACACGCACGGATTGATAATAAATGCATACGAACGCGTCGTAAACCACCCCTCTGAGATGACCTCCTCGTCCTCAGCCGCTCGTTTCTTTCCGCTCTGCCGGTCGCCCTTTTCTCACCTCCTCGTCGACCTCCTCGTCCTGGAGGATGCTCTGCAGCATCTGGCGCCGCTCGGTGCCGGTCGATTTCTGGTCAAACTTGCCCGCCTGGATCACCTTCTCGTCCATGTTCAGCTTGTACCTGACGGCGAGACGGATGGACGGTCAGGTCAGGTCACCGGTCAGGCAGGACGAGAGGACGGTCAGGTCAGGTCACCGGTCAGGCGGGGCGAGAGGACGGTCAGGTCAGGTCGGGCGAGAGGACGGTCATGCAGGGCGAGGACGGTCAGGTCAGGTCACCAGTCAGGCGGGGCGAGAGGACGGTCAGGTCAGGTCACCAGTCAGGCGGGGCGAGAGGACGGTCAGGTCAGGTCACTGGTCAGGCAGGGCGAGAGGACGGTCAGGTCAGGTCACTGGTCAGGCGGGGCAAGAGGACGGTCAGGTCAGGTCACTGGTCAGGCAGGGCGAGAGGACGGTCAGGTCAGGTCACTGGTCAGGCGGGGCGAGAGGACGGTCAGGTCAGGTTATCGATCTCAGGCGGGGCGAGAGGACGGTCAGGTCAGGTCACCGGTCAGGAGGGGCGAGAGGACGGTCAGGTCAGGTTATCGATATCAGGTGGGGCGAGAGGACGGTCAGGCCAAGACACCGGTCAGGCGGAGCGGACGGACAGACGGTCAGGTCACCGGTCAGCGCTGGACCATGGCGGTGTGGGGCGTAGCCTGCATACAACCGACCGTAGACAAATGAAGGAGGCCGCAGGTCCACAGTTTGAACCGACAAAGGCCCCAGCCATTACGCGTTTCACTATCCAGGCATCGGCAGCGAAATCGTCACTCATACCACTCCGAAAAGGGTGTCTGTAGAGGACCCCACAGAGGTCAGCTTACATCACTGAAAGGGGAGGGGGGGGGGGGGTGTCATGCTCACCTGGCGGCGGCCAGGATGCGCTCCTCCACAGAGTTGACGGCCATCAGCCGGATGACGCGCACCTCGTTCTTCTGACCGATGCGGTGAGCGCGGTCCTGGGCCTGCAGGTCCTGGTGCGGGTTCCAGTCCGAGTCGAATATCACCACCGTGTCGGCCGTCTGAGGCGGCCAGAGAGGCACGTCAGTCAGGCAGTCAGTGAGACGGCGGCCGGCGCGGCGTCGCAGGCCGACAGGCAGCACACATGGCGGGCGGCCGGTAGAAACACAGCGACACATGGAAATAATGTGCATTGCGGCCAACTCAGTTATCTGATGTCCTGTCTGTGCGATGCATCCTTATACCCCTGAGTTACCCGGCTCCTCAGAGGCACTGGCAGGCGTAGCGAACTTTATTATCGCTGGACTGAAAGGAGACGGCCGAGAAACAGGCTGAATCCCATCCAAGTCAAGCCAGATACTAGCGCTAATACACCTTTTTGCACTCGAATGTAACCATTCAGCATAATTGTTTGAACGGCGATCTCAACAATCATCATTCGGCAAAACTGATCGGCGGCCGACGTGGGAAGTTAGCCGATGAGCAAAACAATTCGAACGCTTTTCCGATATCCTCGAAAAACCTTAGGGGTGGGCAGATTTGGCCCCCCTTCCAGTGCGCGTGTTAATGACCAAAAATGCCCGTGTTTTTGTGTGCTAAAATGGCAATCTGTTGTTTCCTAATGACAATAATTTGCTTTGAATAACGATGCATTTTGCGCCATGGCGATTTGTTTTGCAGACTATTGAACGTTTTGCGCAATGACGAGTTGTGGTAGAAGATGAGTGGATGGTTTTGGTGAGTAGTGAATATTTATGGTGAAACAGCAAAAAGTGGTGTCATCTATATGCAGAGTGTTTAAAACAGTGCTTTACACATCGGTCAAATGTGACTGCAAAAAAGATGTAGTTACCGAGCAATGAGTTACCGCCTTGAACCAAAATGGCACCAGTGAGCACTGTCGCCAGCTCAGCGCTGAGCGGCCATCTCTCCGGGCCGGGCCGGCTCCGTCCGTACCTGCAGGTTCAGACCCAGGCCGCCAGCGCGGGTGGACAGCATGGATAGATATATAGATAGACGGGGCCGGCTCCGTCCGTACCTGCAGGTTCAGACCCAGGCCGCCAGCGCGGGTGGACAGCATGGATAGATATATAGATAGACGGGGCCGGCTCCGTCCGTACCTGCAGGTTCAGACCCAGGCCGCCAGCGCGGGTAGACAGCATGGATAGATATATAGATAGACGGGGCCGGCTCCGTCCGTACCTGCAGGTTCAGACCCAGGCCGCCAGCGCGGGTGGACAGCATGAACAGGAAGTAATCGGAGCCGGGCTCGTTGAACAACTTGAGCAGGTCGCCGCGATCCTCCGCCTTGGTGGTACCATCCAGTCGCATGAACCTGGCGGCGGAGCAGGTCAGCCGTAAGGTCAGACAACCATTAGCCGGTCAGCCGTCAAAGTTACTAGCAGGTCAGGTCAGCGTCGTCCGTAGAAAGTAACATAATGAAAAGTGCTCCATCCCGATAGAAACAACTGAATGGCATTCAATGCCAGCACTGCGGGGATATAGTGTAAGTAAGCCATCATGTGAAAAGGCACCGGCCACCTCTTACAATTAAACAAATCCTCTCACACAAAGCACAGCCCGAGCAGAAACATAGCGCATCACACACAAACATTCCGCCGCCCCTGTAGCTCAGTTGGGAAAGCGCCGGACTTCTGACCTCACCCGGTAGTGGCAGCCCGGGTTCAAGTCGCTTCGGCGCTCGCTATTTTCCCCTGACTGGGATGGCCTGCGGCCGGTGGCAGCGGTCGCTCTCAAGGTCAGGTGACGTCAGAGGGCTGGGCAGACCGTGTCCAGGTATGTCGGGCACGTGAAACTTTCGCTTCTAAATTCTGCCGGACGCCAGGAATTGCTTGATCGGCTGGTGGGGTCAGGGCCTGCGCAACAAGCTATGCTTAGCTATGCCTGACCTTGTAAATCCATTCATTCAAAACCATTCGGACTAAATAATAAAACATTGACAACGTTCAGAGCCAGACTAGGCGACGTGTCGACTAACTTGTATCCCTTGTAGTTGAGGTAGTCCTCCATGATAGTCATCAGCTGGGTCATCTGACAGAAGAGCAGCACCCGGTGGCCACAGTGCTTCAGCTTGGGCAGGATCCGGTCCAGCAGCTCAAACTTGCCAGAGGCCCGGTATAGGTCCGGACTGCGGCACAGCCGACACATCGGTCACATCGGTCACATCGGTCACATCGGTCAGAGCCGAACGCCGAGGCAGAGACCACGTCAGAGCGACCCGGCCACAAGTGAATTACGATCCACACACGCACAGGAGAGCTGCACCGCCGGAGAGAGAACATAGCCACAGGAGACGAGCTGCACCGCCGGAGAGAGAACATAGCCACAGGAGACGAGCTGCACCGCCAGCGAGGGAACATAGCCACAGGAGACGAGCTGCACCGCCGGAGAGAGAACATAGCCACAGGAGACGAGCTGCACCGCCGGAGAGAGAACATAGCCACAGGAGACGAGCTGCACCGCCGGAGAGAGAACATAGCCACAGGAGACGAGCTGCACCGCCGGAGAGAGAACATAGCCACAGGAGACGAGCTGCACCGCCGGAGAGAGAACATAGCCACAGGAGACGAGCTGCACCGCCGGAGAGAGAACATAGCCACAGGAGACGAGCTGCACCGCCGGAGAGGGAACATAGCCACAGGAGACGAGCTGCACCGCCGGAGAGAGAACATAGCCACAGGAGACGAGCTGCACCGCCAGCGAGGGAACATAGCCACAGGAGACGAGCTGCACCGCCGGAGAGAGAACATAGCCACAGGAGACGAGCTGCACCGCCGGAGAGAGAACATAGCCACAGGAGACGAGCTGCACCGCCAGCGAGGGAACATAGCCACAGGAGACGAGCTGCACCGCCGGAGAGAGAACATAGCCACAGTAGACGAGCTGCACCGCCAGCGAGGGAACATAGCCACAGGAGACGAGCTGCACCGCCGGAGAGAGAACATAGCCACAGGAGACGAGCTGCACCGCCAGCGAGGGAACATAGCCACAGGAGACGAGCTGCACCGCCGGAGAGAGAACATAGCCACAGGAGACGAGCTGCACCGCCGGAGAGAGAACATAGCTACAGGAGACGAGCTGCACCGCCGGAGAGAGAACATAGCCACAGGAGACGAGCTGCACCGCCAGCGAGGGAACATAGCCACAGGAGACGAGCTGCACCGCCGGAGAGAGAACATAGCCACAGGAGACGAGCTGCACCGCCGGAGAGAGAACATAGCCACAGGAGACGAGCTGCACCGCCAGCGAGGGAACATAGCCACAGGAGACGAGCTGCACCGCCGGAGAGAGAACATAGCCACAGGAGACGAGCTGCACCGCCAGCGAGGGAACATAGCCACAGGAGACGAGCTGCACCGCCGGAGAGAGAACATAGCCACAGGAGACGAGCTGCACCGCCAGCGAGGGAACATAGCCACAGGAGACGAGCTGCACCGCCGGAGAGAGAACATAGCCAGAGGAACTGAGTTACCGGCCATAAGGTCAGCGTTACTCGACTGGCACAGAAAGGTGACGTTTTATCTTTTGGCATATCAGCGTTCCAGCTGATATGCCAAAAGATAAAACACCTTAGCCCAGTATCTTAGCATTGGAAAATTTTGGTGGAAATCGATACCCCATGGATACTATATTTCCACTCCTTTTTCTGCGTTTTATTGTGAATTTTCTACTCCTTTCCAAATGTATTGGACCGATTCTGAGTTATGAATGCAATGATAGACAACCTGTGGAGGGAAAGACTGGTAAGAATTGGCATAGGTAATAACTAATTTTCCACTCCTTACGCTTATTTTGGCCAGAATTTTCCGCTCTGCAGCCCAGCTCCAAAGCAATCCTAGGAGCCTCCTTAGCCCCTCCTCCTGCATCAGGCTGATCCCAAAGCCCAGGCTCCGTCCCTAGCCGTACTAACCCAGTGACTATGCCTCCGGGCATGCCTACGTGCGCCGAGTACGCATCCTCTATGTGTTGGAACATGAACGGGTGGTTGCAGAGCTTGCGCAGCTGCATGATGGTGTTCATGAGGGCCTTGGAGCCGCCGCGGCCGCCGTTGCTCTTGCCGTCGGTCAGCATGATGCCCTTGCTCTGCATGTGTCTGTAGAGCAGCCGCTGCAGCGACGACATCTCGCACTTGACGATGTACTCCACCTGACGGAGGGGGGGGGCAGTGAGACAGGGGGGGGGGGGCGACACCGGCCGGCGTTAAATGATCGTGATTTGGGGCTTAAGGACGCCGCAACAGCTGAGTTTATATGGCTGCTGATGACAAACGAGTCAACGGTACGACAGTGTGTCTATCTGGAGAAACTGAACAGACGAGAGACGCACACTGAACGGCGGAGATCCTTAGCCAAACACAGCAATCAGCCATGGAACAAGAATCACATCCGGTTAGTTCCCGCTGTGATCAGTATACTGCCAAGTAAACAACAGCAGCCTAGTCTTGAATAGTGGTAACATGCTAATCTAGTGTTTCTCGTCGGCAGTATTTGAGCATTAGCCAGATGATATTGTGCGCTGTATCCGGCTTATACTCGAGCCGTTCGGTTCATCAGAGGCTGACTGCCGGCAGTAGCGAATTTCGCTGTCGCCTGACTGCAGCGGGCCAACTGAGAACTGAGCCGACCCCCCATCCAAGTCAAGACACATACCACAGTGGCCTGACTGAAGCGGGACAGTTGAGAACTGAGCCGACCCCCATTCAAGTCAAGACACATACCACAGTGGCCTGACTGAAGCGGGCCAACTGAGAGCTGAGCCGACCCCCCATCCAAGTCAAGACACATACCACAGTCGCCTGACTGAAGCGGGCCAACTGAGAGCTGAGCCGACCCCCCATCCAAGTCAAGACACATACCACAGTCGCCTGACTGAAGCGGGACAGTTGAGAGCTGAGCCGACCCCCATCCAAGTCAAGACACATACCACAGTGGCCTGACTGAAGCGGGCCGACCCCCATCCAAGTCAAGCCACATAACGCAGTGGCCTGACTGCAGCGGGCCAACTGAGAGCTGAGCCGACCCCCCATCCAAGTCAAGACACATACCACAGTGGCCTGACTGCAGCGGGCCAACTGAGAGCTGAGCCGACCCCCCATTCAAGTCAAGATACATACCACAGTGGCCTGACTGCAGCGGGCCAACTGAGAGCTGAGCCGACCCCCCATCCAAGTCAAGACACATACCACAGTCGCCTGACTGAAGCGGGCCAACTGAGAGCTGAGCCGACCCCCCATCCAAGTCAAGACACATACCACAGTGGCCTGACTGAAGCGGGCCAACTGAGAGCTGAGCCGACCCCCATCCAAGTCAAGACACATACCACAGTGGCCTGACTGAAGCGGGACAGTTGAGAGCTGAGCCGACCCCCCATCCAAGTCAAGACACATACCACAGTCGCCTGACTGAAGCGGGCCAACTGAGAGCTGAGCCGACCCCCATCCAAGTCAAGACACATACCACAGTGGCCTGACTGAAGCGGGCCAGTTGAGAGCTGAGCCGACCCCCCATCCAAGTCAAGACACATACCACAGTGGCCTGACTGAAGCGGGCCAACTGAGAGCTGAGCCGACCCCCATCCAAGTCAAGACACATACCACAGTGGCCTGACTGAAGCGGGCCAGTTGAGAGCTGAGCCGACCCCCATCCAAGTCAAGACACATACCACAGTGGCCTGACTGAAGCGGGCCAACTGAGAGCTGAGCCGACCCCCATCCAAGTCAAGATACATACCACAGTCGCCTGACTGAAGCGGGCCAACTGAGAGCTGAGCCGACCCCCATCCAAGTCAAGCCACATAACGCAGTGGCCTGACTGAAGCGGGCCAACTGAGAGCTGAGCCGACCCCCATCCAAGTCAAGACACATAACGCAGTCGCCTGACTGAAGCGGGCCAGTTGAGAGCTGAGCCGACCCCCCATCCAAGTCAAGACACATACCACAGTGGCCTGACTGAAGCGGGCCAACTGAGAGCTGAGCCGACCCCCCATCCAAGTCAAGACACATACCACAGTCGCCTGACTGAAGCGGGACAGTTGAGAGCTGAGCCGACCCCCCATCCAAGTCAAGACACATACCACAGTGGCCTGACTGAAGCGGGCCAACTGAGAGCTGAGCCGACCCCCATCCAAGTCAAGACACATACCACAGTCGCCTGACTGAAGCGGGCCGACCCCCATCCAAGTCAAGCCACATAACGCAGTGGCAATGCCGAGCGGCGGTGGCGGCGGCGTACCTTGTCTGGCAGCTGAGATTCGACCTCCTTCTTGAGTCGGCGCAGCAGGAAAGGCCGCAGCACCTTGTGCAGACGCCGAATGATGAGAATCGTCTCCTCCTCGTTCAGCTCCACCTGGGGAGACACCACGGCGAGTGAGACGACACCGGACCAGTGAGACCGCCGGCCACCACCGGAAGCCGGCCCGACACCGGTACCATGGCCTGCGACAGGCTACCAGGCTGCTGTCACAGTCAGCACCCGTACTGCAGCGTACCACTCAAGACAGCGGCGACGCCGGCTAATACGGTGAGGCGCCGCCAGCGGACAGACGGTGGAGTCAGGTCGGGTGGCGGCGCCGCCAGCTAATACGGTGAGGCGTGGAACAGCGGACAGACGGTGGAGCCGGGGTGGGTCGCGGCGCCGCCAGCTAATACGGTGAGGCGTGGAACAGCGGACAGACGGTGGAGCCGGGGTGGGTCGCGGCGCCGCCGGCTAATACGGCCAGCTAATACGGCCAGCTAATACGGCCAGCTAATACGCCAGATAATACGCAAGCGTGGCACAGCGGACAGACGGTGGAGTCGAGTCGGGTCGCGGCGCCGCCGGCTAATATGGTGAGGCGTGGAACAGCAGACAGACGGTGGAGTCGGGTCGGGTCGCGGCGCAGCCGGCTAATATGGTGAGGCGTGGAACAGCAGACAGACGGTGGAGTCGGGTCGGGTCGCGGCGCCGCCAGCTAATATGGTGAGGCGTGGAACAGCACACAGACGGTGGAGCCGGGGTGGGTCGCGGCGCCGCCGGCTAATATGGTGAGGCGTGGAACAGCGGACAGACGGTGGAGTCGGGTCGGGTCGCGGCGCCGCCGGCTAATATGGTGAGGCGTGGAACATCAGACAGACGGTGGAGTCGGGTCGGGTCGCGGCGCCGCCGGCTAATATGGTGAGGCGTGGCACAGCAGACAGACGGTGGAGTCGGGTCGGGTCGCGGCGCCGCCAGCTAATATGGTGAGGCGTGGAACAGCGGACAGACGGTGGAGCCGGGGTGGGTCGCGGCGCCGCCAGCTAATATGGTGAGGCGTGGAACATCAGACAGACGGTGGAGTCGGGTCGGGTCGCGGCGCCGCCGGCTAATATGGTGAGGCGTGGAACATCAGACAGACGGTGGAGTCGGGTCGGGTCGCGGCGCCGCCGGCTAATATGGTGAGGCGTGGCACAGCAGACAGACGGTGGAGTCGGGTCGGGTCGCGGCGCCGCAGGTGGCTAGAAGAGCCGGGTGGAGCCGGGGCGGGTCGGGTCGCGGCGCCGCAGGTGGCTAGGAGAGCCGGGTGGAGTCGGGTCGGGTCGGGTCGCCGCAGGTGGCTAGGAGAGCCGGGTGGAGCCGGGGCGGGTCGGGTCGCGGCGCCGCAGGTGGCTAGAAGAGCCGGGTGGAGCCGGGGCGGGTCGGGTCGCGGCGCCGCAGGTGGCTAGGAGAGCCGGGTGGAGCCGGGGCGGGTCGGGTCGCGGCGCCGCAGGTGGCTAGGAGAGCCGGGTGGAGTCGGGGTGGGTCGCGGCGCCGCAGGTGGCTAGAAGAGCCGGGTGGAGCCGGGGCGGGTCGGGTCGCGGCGCCGCAGGTGGCTAGGAGAGCCGGGTGGAGTCGGGTCGGGTCGGGTCGCCGCAGGTGGCTAGGAGAGCCGGGTGGAGCCGGGGCGGGTCGGGTCGCGGCGCCGCAGGTGGCTAGAAGAGCCGGGTGGAGCCGGGGCGGGTCGGGTGGCGCCGCAGGTGGCTAGGAGAGCCGGGTGGAGTCGGGGCGGGTCGGGTCGCGGCGCCGCAGATGGCTAGGAGAGCCGGGTGGAGCCGGGGCGGGTCGGGTCGCGGCGCCGCAGATGGCTAGGAGAGTCGGGTGGAGCCGGGGCGGGTCGCGGCGCCGCAGGTGGCTAGAAGAGCCGGGTGGAGCCGGGGCGGGTCGGGTCGCGGCGCCGCAGGTGGCTAGGAGAGCCGGGTGGAGTCGGGTCGGGTCGGGTCGCCGCAGGTGGCTAGGAGAGCCGGGTGGAGCCGGGGCGGGTCGGGTCGCGGCGCCGCAGGTGGCTAGAAGAGCCGGGTGGAGCCGGGGCGGGTCGGGTCGGGTGGCGCCGCAGGTGGCTAGGAGAGCCGGGTGGAGTCGGGGCGGGTCGGGTCGCGGCGCCGCAGATGGCTAGGAGAGCCGGGTGGAGCCGGGGCGGATCGGGTCGCGGCGCCGCAGATGGCTAGGAGAGCAGGGTGGAGCCGGGGCGGGTCGGGTGGCGGCGCAGATGGCTAGGAGAGTCGGGTGGAGCCGGGGCGGGTCGGGTGGCGCCGCAGATGGCTAGGAGAGCAGGGTGGAGCTGGGGCGGGTCGGGTGGCGCCGCAGATGGCTAGGAGAGCCGGGTGGAGCCGGGGCGGGTCGCGGCGCCGCAGATGGCTAGGAGAGTCGGGTGGAGCCGGGGCGGGTCGCGCCGCCGCAGATGGCTAGGAGAGTCGGGTGGAGCCGGGGCGGGTCGCGGCGCCGCAGATGGCTAGGAGAGTCGGGTGGAGCCGGGGCGGGTCGGGTGGCGCCGCAGACGGCTAGGAGAGCAGGGTGGAGCCGGGTGGAGCCGGGTGGAGCCGGGTGGAGCCGGGTGGAGCCGGGTGGAGCCGGGTGGAGCCGGGTGTGAGCCACTGTCTATCGACCGGCACCCAGTGACGTTGTCCGCCTAGTCTGGTGTGCGACACAGCTGCTGTGGCCGTCTGAACCGGCGGAGAGGGCAGACACTGACCGACACATAACAGACCAGAGCAGAAACGACGGCACTCCGCCACCGCTGACACGACCACAGAAGCAGTACAGCTCATGACATGACATTCAGTGTCACATCACAGGCCAGCAGAGAAACAATCCGTAACTTCTCAGAGTTATCAGCACAGGAAGAATACAGATATGTAACTTCAACGAGTTAAGTCGAATACATTGTAATGCATCGGCCCAGTGTCAAAAATAAAACTATTAAAAATGAGAAAGAGCCCTCGTCACCCCGTTAATCGTCCTTCCAGCTCTCACAGGACGTTATTCTGGCACGCCCTTCCTAGCTAATCCCTCCCCAAACGAATCTTACCTTCTCTCCAGCAGTGGCGAACGGCGCGTTGAACCACTGCTCGAACGTGGCGACTGCCTTGAAGATGGACGGCAGCAGGAAGTTGAGCAGCGACCACAGCTCGGGCAGCTTGTTCTGCAGCGGCGTGCCGGTCAGCAGCAGACGGTGAGGCGCCACGTAGAACGTGTTCAGCACAGAGGTCAGCTTGCAGTGGTGGTTCTTCATCCGGTGACCCTCGTCGATGATCATGTACTTCCAGCGGTTCTGTTGGAGGGAAGCGAGGGATGACTAAGACAGCGTCGCTATAGTAGCACTGTTAGGACGTTCAGCGAAATCAATCAGTACAAGACACAGACGTTGCGTTTTACAGTTTGGTATACACACGAAGATCATGTCAGTGTTACGTTACATCTTAGCCCAATATTGTAGTATTTGTGCGCTGCATCCTTATACCCCCGAGTTACCCAGCTCCTCAGAGGCACTGGCAGGCGTAGTGAGCTTTATTATCGCTGGACTGAAAGGAGACGGCCGAGAAACAGGCTGAATCCCATCCAAGTCAAGCCAGACTTCTTAATCTAACCTCACTATATTTGGTTTTGGCATTATCTTGGCACATTTCCGTTCTTCCTCATGTTTGTAAATTAATCCACATAACATCATTAACAACGTACACAACACATGCAAATTAGCATTACATTTGGCCCAAACAACCCATTGAACACCAGACTACGCAAGTTGTTTTTCCGTGGCGTACCTTTGCCAGTGCTGCCTTGTCCCTGATGACGTACTCGTACGTGGTGAGCAGCACGTTAAACTTGGCGGCGCGCATCTGGTTCTGGATGGCGCGCCGCGCCGACGGCGAGCCCTTGTAGGACACCACGCGCACGGACGGCGCCCACTTTTCGAACTCGAGCACCCAGTTGGAGAGTGTGGAGAGCGGCAGGATGATCAGGAACGGGCCGTTCACCTTCTTCGCCTCCATTAGGTAGGTGACGAGCCCGATCGTCTGAATGGTCTTGCCCAGACCCATCTCGTCGGCCAGAATACCTGAGGAACGGAGGGCACGAGGGGGCAGTGGTGACAGGATTGCCACCGGGAAGACTTGATTATTGCGACCGGGAAGACATGCCAGCAGCAGCTGTGCAGTTATGAAAGCAATGGTTACCGCTCGTGATTTGTGCGCTATATCCCTATACACCAGGGTCATATGGTTCATCAGAGCCACTGCCAGCCTGGCAGACGTGGCCAGTTTTATAATCACTCGACTGAAAGGAGACGGCCGAGAGAATTGGACTGAATTCCATCCAAGTCAAGCCAGATTCCTCAACAAAACCAGAATTTGCGCCAACAGCATTTTGCCAGATAATCGAATAACTCTGGGTTCTTCTTTTGAACAACCAGACAGTCCAAACCGCATAAATGATTGATATTTTCTCCTGCACATGAATGCGCAACAATCATCAATCTCTGTCATGCAGATTCCACCCTCGCTCTGCGCTTACCGTTCAGGTTGTTGTTGTAGAGCGAGACGAGCCACTCGAGGCCCTTGACCTGGTACTCCTTCAGCTTTCCGTTCACCATGATGGACGCCTGCTCCGTCACCGTCTCGTGGATGGCGTGAGCGATACTGACGAATGGACGACACGGTCAGTCTGTTGTGTGAAATGACGGCATGGCACATTCGCCAGGCATGGCACAACGTGTAAATAGTCACCGTCACTGATGGTGCGGCCCCACGCCGATATTTGCCACTCAACCCTATCTACAGAGAAAAGACGCCCAATGCACAACGAAAACAGCAAAAGTCCTGTTCAGTTGTAGCTTGTCATCGGACAGCTGCTGTACTGATCCAAATGCCGCGGTTGCCTACAAACTATATACAGCCGACCTGATCCGTCTCACCTGTAGTAGTTGGCCTCTCCAATCTTCTTGTACTCGTCGTCCTCGTTTTGGCCTTGGTGATGGCTGTCATGGGCCGGTCCTCCTCGGTCAGCTCTGACCGGTCCCGCTTCGGCTCCTGCCCCGCTCCATCTCCTTATCCTCGTCCGGCACGTCCACCCAGCCCGGGTTCGCCTCCAGCACGCCTGGTACACAGACAGAGAGACACGGAGGTCAGACTCGCACGAACACCCAGCTCGCGTGCGCCTCCAGCGACCCCTTGTACACAGACAGAGAGACACGGAGGTCAGACTCGGCACGTCCACCCAGCCCGGGTTTCGCCTCCAGCCACGCCTGGTACACAGACAGAGAGACACGGAGGTCAGACTCGGCACGTCACCCAGCCCGCGTGCGCCTCCAGCGACCCCTGGCGTGCACAAACACGGGGCCGAGCGGGGTCAGACTCGGCACGTCCACCCAGCCCGCGTGCGCTCCAGCGACCCTGGCGTGCAGAAACACGGGGCCGAGCGGGGGCAGCTCAGCACGGCAGGACACGTTGACGAAAGGCCGTGTCATTTCAACTCACGATCGTCAAACTCACGCAACGAACGTACCTCACCCTCACTAAACGTAACCATACCTCGTCCTCACTGAACGTAAACCATACCTCGTACTCACTAAACGAACCGTACCTAGTCCTCACTGAACGTAACCGTACCTTGTCCTCAATGAACGTAACCGTACCTAGTCCTCACTGAACGTAACCATACCTCATCAAACTCACGCAACGTAACCATACCTCATCCTCACTGAACGTAACCATACCTCATCCTCACTGAACGTAACCATACCTCATCCTCACTGAACGTAACCATACCTCATCCTCACTGAACGTAACTGTACCTCGTCCTCACTGAACGTAACCATACCTCGTCCTCACTGAACGTAACCATACCTCGTCTCACTGAACGTAACCATACTCGTACTCACTGAACGTAACCATACCTCATCCTCACTGAACGTAACCATACCTCGTCCTCACTGAACGTAACCATACCTCGTCCTCACTGAACGTAAACCATACCTCGTCCTCACTGAACGTAACCATACTCGTACTCACTGAACGTAACCATACCTCATCCTCACTGAACGTAACCATACCTCGTCCTCACTGAACGTAACCATACCTCGTCCTCACTGAACGTAACCATACCTCGTCCTCACTGAACGTAACCATACCTCATCCTCACTGAACTAACCATACCTCACCCTCACTGAACATAACCGTCCTCGTCCTGTTCAGTGCACCAATTGCGCCGTAGCACCAAGTCACGATTCGCCCAGCGCAAACACCGGCAAGCATTTCACACGCACACGCACACACACACACACGCGCACACGCACGCGCACACGCACGCGCACGCGCACGCGCACGCGCACACGCACGCGCACGCGCACGCACACGGCACACGACCACACGCACACGCACACGCACACGCACACGCACACGCACACGCACACGCACACCGCACACGCACACGCACACGCACCACGCACACGCACACGCACACGCACACGCACACGCACACGCACACGCACACGCACACGCACACGCACACGCACACGCACACGCACACGCACACGCACACGCACACGCACACGCACACGCACACGCACACGCACACGCACACTCACACGCACACGCACACACACACACACACACACACACACACACACACACACACACACACACACACACACACACACACACACACACACACACACCACACACACACACAAATACAAACTGAACAAACTACAAACAATAAGCCCCAAATACTCTTTGGAGCCCTTCGGCTCCGTCCGGTACATACAACCGGTGCTCCAGCGCGTGTTTTCCCCACTTTATTCGTCCGCACTTCAGAGGCCAGCGGCGCGTCGTCACCGGTCAGCGTCCTACCCGTTTATCCAGGCCGTCCTCAGGCAGCTGACCTGCAGTTCGGAGGCGAGCGGCGCGTCGTCACCGGCCAGCGTCCTACCCGTTATCCCAGGTCGTCCTCAGGCAGCTGACCTGCAGTCCGGAGGCCAGCGACGTGTCATCGCGGTCAGCATCCTACCCGTTATCCCAGGCTGTCCTCTGGCAGCTGACCTGCAGTCCGGAGGCCAGCGACGTGTCATCGCCGGTCAGCATCCTACCCGTTATCCCAGGCTGTGCTCTGGCAGCTGACCTGCAGTCCGGAGGCCAGCGACGTGTCATCGCCGGTCACCGTCCTACCCGTTATCCCAGGCCGTCCTCAGGCAGCTGACCTGCAGTTCGGAGGCCAGCGGACGTGTCATCGCCGGTCAGCGTCCCTACCCGTTATCCCAATCCGTCCTCTGGCAGCTGACCTGCAGTTCGAGGCGAGCGGCGCGTCTTCACCGGTCAGCGTCATCCCGCTCTCTGTGTTGATCACACAGACCCGCCGGTGCTC
>JAXIVJ010008630.1:2500-5000 GCA_036785665.1 Chirona hameri
CACGCCCACGCACGCCCACGCACGCCACGCACGCCCACGCACTCGCCACGCACGCCCACGCACGCCCACGCACGCCCACGCACGCCCACGCACGCCCACGCACGCCCACGCACGCCACGCACGCCCACGCACGCCCACGCACGCCCACGCACGCCCACGCACGCACCACGCACGCCCACGTAAGCACCTACGCACGCCCACGCACGCCACGCACGCCCACGCACGCCCACGCACGCCCACGCACGCCCACGCACGCCCACGACGCCACGCACGCACGCACGCCCACGCACGCCCACGCACGCCCACGCACGCCCACGCACGCCCACGCACGCCCACGCACGCCCACGCACGCCCACGCACGCCCACGCACGCCACGCACGCCACGCACGCCCACGCACGCCCACGCCACGCCCACGCACGCCACGCACGCCCACGCACGCCCACGCACGCCCACGCACGCCCACGACGCACGCCCACGACGACACGCACGCCACGCACGCCACGCACGCCCACGCACGCCACAGCACGCCCACGCACGCCCACGCACCACACACGCCCACGCACGCCCACGCACGCCCACGCACGCCACGCACGCCACGCACGCCCACGCACGCCCCACGCACGCCCACGCACGCCCACGCACGCCCACGCACGCCCCACGCAGCACGCCCACGCACGCCACGCACGCCCACGCACGCCCACGCACGCCCACGCACGCCCACGCACGCCCACGCACGCCCACGCACGCCCACGCACGCCCACGCACGCCACACGCACGCCCACGCACGCCCACGCACGCCCACGCACGCCACGCACGCCCACGCACGCCCACGCACGCCCACGCACGCCCACGCACACGCCCACGCACGCCCACGCACGCACGCACGCCCACGCACGCCCACGCACGCCCACGCACGCCCACGCACGACCCACGCACGCCCACGCACGCCCACGCACGCCCACGCACGCCCACGCACGCCCACGCACGCCCACGCACGCCCACGCACGCACGCACGCCCACGCACGCCCACGCACGCCACGGCACGCCCACGCACGCCCACGCACGCCCACGCACGCCCACGCACGCCCACGCACGCCCACGCACGCCCACGCACGCCCACGCACGCCACGCACGCCACGCACGCCCCACGCACGCCCCACGCACACGCCCACGCACGCCCACGCACGCCACGCACGCCCACGCACGCCCACGCACGCCCACGCACGCCCACGCACGCCCACGCACGCCACGCACAGCCCACAGCACGCCCACGCACGCCCACGCACGCCCACGCACGCCCACGCACGCCCACGCACGCCCACGCACGCCCACGCACGCCCCACGCACGCCGCACGCACGCCCACGCACACGCCCACGCACGCCCACGCACGCCCACGCACGCCCACGCACGCCACGCACGCCCACGCACGCCCAGCACGCCCACGCACGCCACGCACGCCACGCACGCCCACGCACGCCCACGCACGCCCACGCACGCCCACGCACGCCCACGCACGCCCACGCACGCCACGCACGCCACGCACGCCCACGCACGCCCACGCACGCCACGCACGCCCACGCACGGCCACGCACGCCCACGCACGCCCACGCACGCCCACGCACGCCCACGCACGCCCACGCACGCCCACGCACGCCCACGCACGCCACCACGCACGCCCACGCACGCCCACGCCAGCGCCCACGCACGCCCACGCACCACGCCCACGCACGCCCACGCACGCCACGCACGCCCACGCACGCCACGCACGCCCACGCACGCCACGCACGCCCACGCACGCCCCACGCACGCCCACGCACGACCCACGCACGCCCACGCACGCCACGCACGCCCACGCACGCCCACGCACGCCCACGCACGCCACGCACGCCCACGCACGCCCACGCACGCCCACGCACGCCCACGCACGCCCACGCACGCCCACGCACGCCACGAACACGCCACGCACGCCCACGCACGCCCACGCACGCCCCACGCACGCCCACGCACGCCCACGCACGCCCACGCACGCCCACGCACGCCCACGCACGCCCACGCACGCCCACGCACGCCCACGCACGCCACGCACTGCCACGCACGCACGCCCACGCACGCCACCCACGCACGCCACGCACGCCACGCACGCCACAGCCCACGCACGCCACGACAACGCCACGCACGCCCACGCACACGCCCACGCACGCCCACGCACGCCCACGCACGCCCACGCACGCCCACGCACGCCCACGCACGCCACGCACGCCCACGCACGCCCACGCACGCCCACGCACGCCCACGCACGCCCACGCACGCCCAGCACGCCACGCACGCCACGCACGCCCACGCACGCCCACGCACGCCCACGCACGCCCACGCACGCCACGCACGCCCACGCACGCCACGCCCAGCACGCCACGCACGCCCACGCACGCCACGCACGCCCACGCACGCCCACGCACGCCACGCACGCACGGCACGCCACGCACGCCCACAGCACGCCC
>JAXIVJ010008630.1:12500-22500 GCA_036785665.1 Chirona hameri
TCATTGGGTCATCTGGTGTATCAGACTCAGCAGGGAGTTAAACTACTTGGTCAGCTGTCTGACGTCATCGACGTCCAACTTGAATGAATGAACTGACGAATCTCATTGGGATTAGCAGTATCAGACTGGGCCAAGGCGTTCATCCTGCGACGTAACCTACACAGGCCTCCCACCAAGATCACCGCAATGTGATATTCAGAAGCAGCAGAAAGGTGAATCCGGTAACTTGTCCTCCTGGATGGATTGTCCACATGAAAGGATGATACCTCGGTTAGCGGGTTTCTCAGGCGGACATGATATTGTCCGATACTGACAATGCTGTGGTGATGTTCCAGAGACTCATCGTGGTATGTAATGAAAAACCTTAAAACTGTCCAGACGAAGCCTCACACCTGGGCTGTAAACGGAAAATCCCGTTCTCGCGAGCTTAAAGTGTCACGTAACCATGACCATAATTGGACAATTTAGGACCTTCGTCATAATAACTTTGACCGGCCATATTCGAACATTAGCTCTAGGAATACCACATCCGAATGATCAAGCTCTACTAGACTCATCTGCAATTTCATTTGAGCACCGTACACAAAACATTTATTACTTTATCCGAAACGGGTACCTAATACATTAATCGATGTGAGCGAACAGCGCATTTGATTAATCCAGATTGGTTTCGTGAACAGATTTCACTGTATATGGATCACTAGTGTATTGTATTTGTATTTATTGATAAATCACCAACAGGCACAAAACCCGGTTACAGGCGAAGTCAGGAGATAAAACTATGACTTTCACTTAAAATACACACGCATGCAAGACGACAGACAAGACACCTACACATACACGCACGCACGCACGCACGCACGCACGCACGCACGCACGCACGCACGCACGCACGCACGCACGCACGCACGCACGCACGCGCACACGCACACGCACACGCACACGCACACGCACACGCACACGCACATGCACACGCACACGCACACAGGACACACACAAGTACACACACATACACATAACCATTCGATGAGCCCTCGCGTGGTGAAACCTGGCTGCGAGCTCAAAAAGCTCAAAAGGCACCTGCCCGAGCTACATGTGACCGCACAGCGGATTTGTAGTCGGATGATGGCGAGCAAAAGAAATCTAGGGATACGCAGGCGTTAAGAATCTCGTTACACATGGAAGAAATTCGGCAAAAAGATCCGTTTTTCACAGCAGCGACACGTGCAAACGGTATATGCCAGAGCACAGGCGACCTGATCCGTCTGGCCGGAGCCGACAGGTGAAAGCATGACAGGAGCTGGGGACTGTCAAGTGTCACGTGTTGTCCAGAACAACCGGATGCCGGTGGCTTAACAACATCACACTATTTCAACAGGTTTTAACTCAGCCCAATGCATCATTTTAATCACCGTTATATCCAGCATCTTTCTCGATGCTAATTGGATCATTTTGAACTGAAACTGATTATAATATTAATGACGTTTCAATGGATTTAAAGGAAATAGTTCACCTTCAACATGGGGTTTTTAACTGAAATAACAGTTTTGTAGCCCGTGTTGAGAAATCCCTATCTGCAACTGTTCTTGTCTGAAAAGACTCTCCAGCCGAAGATATTTGACTTTTTGGCGAAGAAATGCGGCGCATATATGATATACCGTACCATCTGAAAGTGCCAGCACTGCACGGAGCATGCGCAGACCAATAACGCACACCATAAACTTAATAATTTACGACCTTCTGTCCTGAATTGGCGCGATGTAGGACCATTTTTGAAAAAAACTGTATTAAAAAATATAATAAAATAATGTTCTGATAAATTTTCCGAAGGTGAACTATTTCCTTTAAAGGAAATAGTTCACCTTCAACATGGGGGTTTGAACTGAAATAGCAGTTTTGTAGCCCGTGTTGAGAAATCCTTATCTGCAACTTTTCTTGGCTGAAAAGACTCTCCAGTCGAAGATATTTGACTTTTTGACGAAGGAATGCGGCGCATATATGATGTACCGTACCGTCTGAAAGTCCCAGCACTGCCAGGGCGCATGTGCAGACCAATAACGCACACCATAAAATTAATAATTTACGACCTTCTGTCCTGAATTGGCGCAATGTAGGACCATTTTTGAAAAGAAAAAAAGAAACTGTATTACAAAATATAATAAAATCGTGTTCTGAAAAATGTTCCGAAGGTGAACTATTTCCTTTAAGTGACTGTGAAATCTGCTCGATGGTGGCCAATCACTGTGGGCTGTCATTGTCCTCAATGCGATTCAATGCACTAGCTGTATGTTAGCATTTTTGGGAAAACTGCCATGCTTTAAATATAAATGGTGTCCAACCTGAGCCGTTAGGGCTGTACCGGTGGGAAGTCGTCTTATCCTGCGGCTTCTGGTGCGCCGCGATGGCGGCCTGCGGGCCTCTGGTGCGCCGCCACCGGCTGCATCGGGATGGTGACCTGCGCTCGTCACAATCCGCTGGCCGGCTGTCCTTCGTCGATCTGAGGGAAGAGAATCATCCGGTCCCGTCCGGTCCTCCTCCGACGAGCTGTAAAGAGACTACCATCTGTCCCCAGCCTCAAGCACACTCGTTATTTTCCCATCGGTAAGTTTTAGCATCGAAGTCGAGTGACATGACAGCTGCTTTTGCTCCGTTATTTTCCCATGCGTTCCCCAGTCCTCCGGTCTCTTATAGATTATAATAGCTTAAGTCTCCTCCCGGCTCAAGTCGTGTCCTGCGGCTGGGCTAGCCGCGCACCTCCACCTTCTCTGTCCTCGTGACAGAAACCTTGGCCGGTGTTTCCCCATGATGGTAGAGCATGAGAAATATCTGGCATGTGATACTACCTGGAAGATACAGCTCCCTGACTGTTCTTCCCCGGTCTTTCAAAACGTCACATGGCGATGACACTACTGGTATCTGCTGATCAGGCAGGGTATAGTAGTACGTATGCCCTGGGGTACGTAAGTATGTCCCCTACGCTACCGGACCGTAGAAGGGAGTTTTGGTATCGCCCCCGCCAATACTTGTCTACGGCCAGTCATCCCAAAAGCCTGCAACCGGCTGGCTGTCCCATCCCCCTTACTGACGACCGCAATCCGTTGCTGGTGGCAGTCGCACATCACTGTTCGTCGTGCGGTATTGACTACCACTCTGGTCGGCGGGACTGATCCAATATCCATGCTAGGTTGATATTATGATGTAACGGAGACCTTCCGTTCACCCACCTGTCTCCAGACCGGAGAAGGCTTATCGAGGTCTTATCTGAGGTGAATGGATGCGTCAACGTAGTTGCCCTCCGTCCACATATATCGGAGACGAGGTTGGCCCCGTCTGTCTCCTCCCGTCGAAGAAGGGTTATCGAGGCCGTTCTCGCCGATGGGAACGGATGTGACACGACGTTTAGCAGAGGACAATCGGTCGGTCTCGCGAGTGTCGTTAGTACTGTCTGTGTCAACGTGGTTGTCCTCCGTCCACATTCATCGGAGACTAGGTTAGCCCCGTCTGTCTCCTCCCGTCGAAGAAGGGTGTCGAGGCCGTTCTCGCCGATGGGAACGGATGTGACACGACGTTTAGCAGAGGGCAATCTGTCGTCATTACAATATCATCAGTTCGTCGTCCTTTTAAAGTTTCGGCTTTGACCTACCTCTCCAATTACGAAGAAGGTTTTAAAGTCCTATCACCGAGGCGACCTGCTGCGTCAACGCCATTGGGGGTTCTTGGGCGCCATTGCGGCGGCCAGCTTACTCACGGCTATAAACAACAGGTTATCTCGAACCTACGTCATCATTTCCTCACTTGATTCTAGGTTAAATACTTTATATTTTAGTATACTTCCAGTGCCAAAAATATATCCATTATAATCTCATAAAACAGAAAAAGCTGGAGTCCTGAATTCAAAAAGTGAAACAATACGCAATCAAACTACCATTTGATTGGAAAAATAGTTAGACGGCCAATTAATCTTTCAAATTATTTTCCATGCCAAGAAACCATCCACTTTTTTCCGGACGCTGATTGGCGGCATTGATGCACAGTCAAAGGCGAAATCGGACTCTTACCGCCGGATAAGCTGGTCTTACCGCCAGATAAGCTGGTCTTACCGCCGGATAAGCTGAAAATGACTCTTTTCGAAAGGCGTGCATGGTTCCATAACAATTACTGTGGTAATTATTTGACTGAATTTGTACGTAAAGAACCCAGAAGTAATACCTAAGGCCTTTGGATTCGGCATCATCTGCTGAACGAAATGTTTTGAAACAAACTTTGAGATAGCGACCTGAATAGGTACATGGTCACCAGGTAGGTACCTGAATAGGTATTATCACATGGTCACCAGGTTAAAGCCGGCTCGCAGTAGAAATGGTGACGTCACAGGTCAAGTGTTGCCAGGCAAATTGACATTGCGCGGCGGCCGCGTATGGCCCGCCTCCCTATCGCAAAGGATGTATCTCTTTTTTGCCAGCTTTTGCTCGAGCCGTGGCTGCACGTTGGCAGGCAGCAGCGCCTGGGGCCGTCCGGCGAGCTGCTGCCGGCTCAGTCCCGGTCGCCACCGCCGCAATTAACCCACCCTGTTCAACGGAGAAAACCACAGGCCGGAATTCGGACCACTACTCTCCCATTCTAACTACGCCACCCCTGACAAGTGCCACATAACCCCCGCCCCAATTACATCGGTATACTACCTGTCACTTTTACACTCCACCCCACTCCAGTTCACTCGGCATCGCCCTGAACACTGAGCCATGCACAGTCGTCCACCCCAGCCCCCACCAGTAACAGTTGGCAGCACTCGGGCGTTTGGACGTTAAAAATCTACTAAACCATAGGGTTCCCATGTTAAATCGATGATTTTCAGACAAGGCTGGCTCGTAACCTATGGAACATATTTTAAATCGAACTTCTGGAAAAGATAGCTACAAGCCTTAGCTACAATGTTTTTATTTACCATTTTTCGATTTTTCAAGCGGAAAGTGGTCAAATGGGCTTGGGGGTTAACCAATGTCGTAACGTCCATTGCCGATCGTGGGTTCGAATCCCAGAGGCACCAAGTATTTTTGCGTTGGACCCAATGCATAGATAGTCATGCTTCATACATCATTCGTTATGCCGGCCTTTTCTCATCTCACACCTCCCTGATTGACCTCTAATTGGTGACCTGTGATGTCACAGAAGCCAAGCTAGGTAAATAGGTCATGTAGCTCCAATTATATATAGTGTGCCGTGTGCCCCGCCACTGCAAAGTAGTTGTATCGCTTTTGGCGGCCGAACCCTCTGATTTTGGCACATTTCATGATAATTATTGACCTTCCATATCCTTCAGTGACCTTATAAATGTGCGTGATCACACTGGGTCAAAGCCTATATCTCATTAGCCATTATTAGGTCAAACCATTTTTTTTCGCAGTGTTTCCACAATATTGTAATATGCTATGTTGGTACCTTTAATTTTAATGTAAATATTCGATAATGAATGTAACTTTATGTTCAAGATGTACTAACATATTATTGATCTATTTCATCTCCAAAGCATAATATTAATAAATGATGTATGAATTAATAAACAATAGCATTCACTGATGGGAGATGAGCTCTAAGTAGCACACATAATCCCGGAGCAAAGCTGTAAGACTGTCTTCAATATGTTACAAACATCAAAACGTGAACTCAAGGTGTCTTATTTCTAAGAGGTTGGGACAAAACGCTTCTGAATTGAGCTATGATGGGTTAACAGGGTAAATATTTGTGGGTCGACGGACCAGTAACAACAGGTTAACAGGTCAAGCTGTCTACCAAAAAAAAAATGTATGTGTCAACGGGTTAACAGGTTAACCATCCACTATCATTATTTCAAATTGATTACAATTTCACCAAAAAGGCTGCAATAAGCAACAGCCAGGTACAATTAAAACCGAAGTGGCCCACCCTCAGACATAAGGAAATTTAAATGTAAAACTTAGCCACTTCAGTCTATCAATGACCTGGAACTTCGATACGATGGCACGGTCAGAGCCTGAGCCTGCACCAGAAGCATTGCTAGCATTGGGCCTGGCCTAAGAAAGCCATTACATCAAAACATTCAGCAGTATTTAACAATATCAAAGCTATGATCTCGTTATTATGTGTTGCACAAGAAATAGTCATAACACCCCCACAAACTACTTTATTTAGGATTTAGGTAGGTGACCACCTACCAACGTACCTACCGCAGGATCATAGATGGCTCATCATGTATTTTTATATCTCAAAACAAAAGCACAACGAATGTATTTCGCGCGTTATAGTTGAGTTTTCGTGATCGCTTCCAAATACACTACAGTTGCACTACAGGTACTGAAATATACACTACTTCGACTACTACGTCGTGTATTTGGTGGAACTAAATTCACTAAATGAAGATATAATCTATGGAAATACGAGTTATTGATATCAAACAATACTGTCAATTTATAATAGACAAAACAATTACCAGAAAAATTATATCTTGTCTCATTAATTTGGGCGTTAAATTCCTTACTGTTATACCCGTTGTTCTATTACCCTGGTCCACCCGACACATCGCTCCCGGCCCGTAGTTAGACACAGTAGTCAGTAATCTCCACCAATCACAGTCCAGACGGGTGGTGACGTTACTGTTGTCATGGGAACCAAGTTACCGCATTTCGTCCCTTGTCGTTCAGCGACGTTTGCGAGAAACCAAAAATATTTTGCTATGTTCATGAGAAAGAAACTCGAGAGAAAGAAACAAAACATTATGTTATGTTCACGAGAAACAAAAAGCTAGGTTTACGAGAAACAAGACATCAGGTTATGTTCATGAGAAACATACGTTATGTTTCGTTCACGAAAAACAAACAGCTATGTTTACGAGAAACAAGACATTATGTTATGTTCATGAGAAAGAAAACATTTTGCTACGTTCACGAGGAAAAAACAAAAACAAAACCTTCTGCTACGTTAAAAACAAAAACCAACATTCTGCTATGTTCACGAGAAACAAACAGCTATGTTTACCAGAAACAAGACATCAGGTTATGTTTATGCGAAACACACGTTATGTTTCGTTCACGAACAACAAACAGCTATGTTTACGAGAAACAAGACATTATGTTATGTTCATGAGAAAGAAAACATTATGCTATGTTCACGAGGAAAAAGCAAAAACAAAACCTTCTACATTAAAAACAAGAACAAACATTCTGCTATGTTCACGAGAAACAAACAGCAATGTTTACAAGAAACAAGACATCAGGTTATGTTTATGCGAAACACACGTTATGTTTTGTTCACGAAAAACAAACAGCATGTTTACGAGAAACGAGACATTATGTTATGTTCATGAGAAAGAAAAATTATGCTATGTGTTCACGAGAAACAATTCCTTTGGTTACATTCACGAACACATACACAGATTGAACGGGAAACGAGATTATCTTTTGACATCACCGAGCGATGTCATCTCCGTAGTATTGAACTTTGGGCTAGCGATAATATGATCAGCGCTCGTCTCCTGTACTGGGCCCGTGACGCGATAGCGGTGGTCAAAGGAACCTGTAATGTTGGGATGGCCGGTAGGTGGCGTCCCGGTACCCTCTCAGTCTCACTTACCCGTCGGCCGCAAAGCGTTTTTATGCCGTTAGTCTACGGAGGAATGCGCCCGGGCGGGACACCCGCTCAGCATATTGAGTGGTTCAGCGGGCGCCCTTGACCGTGAAAGAGACCCCTGAGAGGCCCGTAGCCCGCCTCGCCACTAATGCCACTGGAAACTCGCTGGCCATGGCAGGGTTACGCCGGCCCATGGGCCGCAATATCGGATACGAAACACCACTTTGTAGGCTCGATTCGATGGGATCGAATATAATCGCTCGACCCTGTTCTGAAGAAAATTACCACTGGACTGTGTCAATTAGGAATCAATATTGAATCAAACGCAGTGTGAAATGGTAACGTGTCTTTAATATTTAAATACAGTGGTATGTTAAGCCGTAATATCACCACTAGGTTTCTTTATTCAGGAGTTTAGATTGAATCAAAGCGCTATGCATTTAAGGTTAACTGAATCAAAAGGTTGTAACGATTTGTAAGCTTTAATTGTATTTGATAAGGCATAATCACACATGACATTAATATTAAGGAAAAAGCACCGACTCGTTAGAGTTTGCTTGGATCAACATCTAGTATAATTCAAAAACTTCTGTCCGGGTCTAATTCAATCAATTAGTTGAACCCCGACAGAAGGTAGGTACTCTCTCAAAACTTATACTTATGAGTTATAACAATGATGGAATCAAATTTTAGCATGAGTTTAAAAGTAATTGAATCATTTAGTTTAATTGCCATGCGAATGAATCAGATTGGATTAATTTGGTTCGAAATGTCATGTTTAGCATGGCGTGAACAGTGAATGATGTCCATGAGTGATTGAATCATTCAGCTCAAATGCCATAATAACCCGGTTTGTCTCTGAGTCTGTGACTAATGGCGTACTGCATTTAACCTCGGTCCCAAGTTCATCGAATCGAGCAGATTCAAGTTAAATCCCGGACGAGCCCCCAGTGTGAATTCTTTGTTCTCATACGTTCTCTGACCAGTGAATTCAAGTTAACGGTCTCGCTTGTTAAGTTTGTCTAGGGGTATGATAAGTGTCAGAGAACTCCCGCCTGTTGTAATATATATACCTACCCACCTTCCCATATTTCTGAACTCTGATCCCTTATCTCTTGTACAGGCGTCGTACAAGACTGCAAGATATATTGGGCAAGACAGATAAATATAAGTTCAAATGCAACATGGTTTAAGTTTATGTGATGAAGTAGGCAACACGTTCCAAAATACGGCTCAATAGAAACAGATATAACTTAGTCACAAGACTCATAGACATCTCGCTAGTTGCAGTTACTACATTTACCTCGCAGGGTTCCCTCGCAGGGAAACCCTCCCCGCACCTGCCGCCGAGGCGACCGGGACTCACATTGTGGCGTGGCGAAGACTCCTGCAAGCACTGTCCCGGTCGTCTTTTTAGGCGCCCCTTATATACTCGCTCTACGCACCTGTTGTGCGTAGGTGCCGATGCCGGCCGTGACGTAGCCAGCCGCACGGCACACACACACACACACACACACACACACACACACACACACACACACACACACACACACACACACCACCCACACACACACACACACACACACACACACACACACACACACACACACACCCGCACCCGCACCCGCACCCGCACCCGCACCCGCACCCGCACCCGCACCCGCACCCGCACCCGCACCCGCACCCGCACCCGCACCCGCACCCGCACCCGCACCCGCACCCGCACCCGCACCCGCACCCGCACCCGCACCCGCACCCGCACCCGCACCCGCACCGCACCCGCACCCGCACCCGCACCCGCACCCCGCACCCGCACCCGCACCCGCACCCGCACCCGCACCCGCACCCGCACCCGCACCCGCACCCGCACCCGCACCCGCACCCGCACCCGCACCCGCACCCGCACCCGCACCCGCACCCGCACCCGCACCCGCACCCGCACCCGCACGCACGCACGCACGCACGCACGCACGCACGCACGCACGCACACACGCACACACACACACACACACACACACACACACACACACACACACACACACACACACACACACACACACACACACACACACACACACACACACACATACACACACACACACACACACACACACACACACACACACACACACACACACACACACACACACACACACACACACACACACAATACGAGACAAAGGGGCTGGGCTTAGCTACAGGGTATTTTTAGAGACAGCGTTTTGGTCGCGTTTAGGCTGCTTAACCTGGAGATTTAGTTAAGTAGTGATTTGACATGGACACAATCATATCTCGTAATTAGAACAATACATTGCGGATACAAAGATATCGATGCAGTACGGTGGTACGACACAAACGCTACCTAACACCAATCTTAAGTGACCTATGGTCAATGAGT
>JAXIVJ010008630.1:27500-54643 GCA_036785665.1 Chirona hameri
ACTAATTCCGTATTTCCACCACCGCACGTACTAACTACTCTGGTCGCATCAGAGCGACGCACTGTTTATTCTCGATTCTCTTAACTAGAGAATATATGTATAATCAACTAGAGAATATATTGCTAATTAATTTCTATAGCTATCGACCTCCATCGAGCTAACTTATCCATCGTGCTACATATAACATTGCTGTGGCTCTTCGTTCGAGTTGTCTATTAACCCCGGAACGATCTGTGGTTGTCGGTGGCCGCCTGATGGAGAGCTTGATAGATGAGGTATTTGCCGAGGGTTGGGTCCAATGTTGCTATACGGTGGGTGTAAGCAACGCAGCGGCGTCTTCAGCGAAGAGGAAGCGACGGCGCTAGACACGCATGTGGGTCGGTCTGCCGTTGAAGCCGCTTCTGTCGCGTCTGGCGATGCTGACCTTCAGGCGGCGATGCTGCCGTCTCGTATATTTGCAGATGCTGGCGGGTTGCTGCCCCCACGACCCTGAACCTCGGCCGGCGGGGCAACGTGCACGTAGTCCGCATCTTAAGCCGGGTGCGTGGGCTGCGCCCAGCGAGGCGAGGACGCTGATTGCGACACACCACCGGTTAAGCAGGGTGCGACCGGTTAAGCAGCGTGCGTGGGGCGCGGCCAGCGAGGGCGCTGATTGCGACACACCACCGACTCGGTTCCGTGCTGAGACTCGGCTCCGTGCTGAAACTTGGCTCTGTGCTGAGACTCCGCTCCGTGCTGATACTCGGCTCCGTGCTGATTGCCCCGGCTTGTGTGCCAGTGGCCGTAGCGTACCAGTATTTCTCACACCAGCTCCTAAACGTTGGTATGGCCAATGCCATACCTGCCATACTGCATTTTCCAGCCTTGTAACGTGCCTTTTCATGCGTTTTTTTTTTTTTGGGGGGGGGCCTTTCAACGCTTGGGAAAGGGCCCTTTCAACGCTCGGGAAGGGGCCCTTTCGAGTCGCCCCCCCCCCCCCTGGACGAAATCCTACCGCATCTCCGGTACTCTCACACTCACAATCCACCGTCGCACCCAATTCACACCATCACGCGCCGCACCACATCTGTCTACGCTCAGAAAGCACCTTGCCCATTGATATTTTCATGCGGGACTCCAGAGCGTAGCTAAGATCACGGCGCTCCGCACCAACTGGCCTTAAAGGAAATAGTTCACCTTCAACATTAGTTTTAAACTGAGATAGCATTTTTGTAGCCCGTGTTGGGAAACCCTTATCTGCAAGTTTTCTTGACTGAAAAGACTCTCCAACCGAATATATTTGAGTTTTTGGCGAAGGAATGCGGTGCTGGCGAAAGAATGTTGTACTGGTTTTAGCCCGGGCAGAGGCTATACCATCATCCAATCAGCTTGCAGCTGGTGCTAGCGAGCGAACGCCGGCCGCCGGTTGGCACATCTCCAATGCGAGTCTATCTTTACGTAGTGCAGTACAAGCTATTTACATATACAAACACTCCGCCCCCCTGCCGTGATTCTCTGCAGTATGAGAACATGTTATACCCTTGTAACTCGAAATCCTGTAGCCTATCCCTATTATACCCCTCACTAACCCATGTCTCGGTTACACAAATGATATCAGGCTTTTCAAGGGCAACATAACACTCAAACTCATAAAATTTAGACCTAATACTTTGGGCATTCAGCAACACACATGTGATCTTATACTTTGAGCTGACTCTACTAATTCTGAGGGAATTATGATCTACTGTCCTATTCTGACATGAACTTCTACCAATGCTTACTTCCTGATGCCCTAGTACTAGCGTCCCTGAACCCCCCCCCCCCCCCCCCCCTCCTACCTAGTTTCCCTGAATGACACTTCTGTAGGCATCTCCCAAAGCCCTTGCCCCCTCATCCGATAAGTGAAGCCCATCCTTCATATAGTACCTACGCCACTCATAGAACTGATCCCATAAGTCTACATAACTAAGCCCCATAGCTGAACATAAGTTCTGAACTGAGCTGTTCACAGACAGAGCTCTCGAGTACCACTCCTCACTGGCTCCACAGCGAGGGAGGATGCCAGTCACAATGACTGGTTTCCTGGACTCCTTCAACCTCTGCAGCAGGCTCCGGTACTCCGCTACTATTCTCACATTCTGCCTAGGTCCTATGTCGTTCACCCCCACCTGTAGTATAACTGTCTCCGGGCTACTCCTACCAAGTTCTGCCTCAATGACAGGGCCCATATCAACTACTCTTGCCCCTGGTTTGACTATACATCTGTCCCTCTTCCCACAGAATGTTCGCCTTAAGGGCCTTACCCTTGAGTCCCCAACCACTAAATGCTGAATCTCTTCCCTGTCACTTTCATCTGCTGACTCTAACGCACTGAACCTATTTACTATTGTAACCTGCGGATGTTCTCTGGGACTGTACTGCCTGACTCTACCCTGAACTTTTGTCCATCCCTCCTGATCCCCTTCCCTCTTCCTCATCCAGATTCTGCTACCACCCTCCATTACCCAGCACCCCTCCTCATCCTTACTGTCTGTGGCCCTAGCATTACTTCCCACAATGTTGAGTCTCCAGAAACGTGACCCTCCAACACACTTCCAAACCCCAGCCGCACTATCCACCTTTGCCTTATCCTCCTCCCTTATGCCCCTATCAGAACTACCACTGGTCCCTGATCCTGTAGGCTCCTTTTCTGACATCAATTTTAGAGTTTTTAATTATCTGAAAGTCCTACACTGGATCACAAAATTATTATGCAATTCAAAACTGACGGGACTTTGTATTACTACACACTGTTCATTGAGGTTTTGTGTTTTTGTGGTTTTCTTTTCTCTGGTCTTTAGCGTTGAGAATTTGGTGGTGGCGTATTAATTTTTTTGGCATGAAAATTAATGACAAATATATAATTTTATGGGAAAACTAGGTAACTGCTGCTGTCGTTGGAACAAAACAAGTTTATTTTCTTTCAAATATTGCTTATTTTACCGGAAATATGCCATACGTGAGGTGTTTTTATTAGCATAAAAGAGATGACTGGCTCTGCCTCAGCCGGTCCTGCAGAAAATACGCGGTGGCTCACCGCGCACTTTGGCATGTCCTTACGTGCAGAAGAGGTCATTTCCAGAAAAATGTGGCTACCGTGGGACTTCTACCACCTTTATAAGTACGTTTTACTATGTAACTCAATTATTCTGGGAAAACCCCGTATAATCCCTTTAAAGGAAATAGTGCACCTTCAACATTAGTTTTAAACCGAGATAGCAGTTTTGTAGCCCGTGTTGGGAAACCCCTATCTGCAAGTTTTCTTGACTGAAAAGACTCTCCAGCCGAATATATTTGAATTTTCGGCGAAGGAATGCGGTGCTGGCGAAATAATGTTGTACTGGTTCTAGCCCGGGCAGAGGCTATACCATCAGCCAATCAGCTTGCAGCTGGTGCTAGCAAGCGATCGCCGGCCGCCGGTTGGCCCATCTCCAATGCGAGTCTATCTTTACGCGACTACTTTCGAATATAATTGGCTGAACCATTTTTTACATTCACGTGACGTCAGGACTCTGACTCAGAGAGTATGCATATAGTTTTGATAAACAATAGAAATGTACGGCCCTCTGTCCTGAATCGGCGCGATGTAAGGCCATTTTTGACAATATAGAAATAAATTATATGAAAAAATATAATCAAATCGTGTTGGGTAACAATTTTCCAAGGTAAACTATTTCCTTTAATACTTCGAAAGAGCTCTGGACTTAGTGTCGGGACTTCTGCGACACCTGGGTGTCACAGCGTTAATTTTGATGGGGACAAAAAACCTGAAGATGTCGTCCCGACGAGGCCGCCACGAGAAATGCCTCGATCTACCGGCACTCGCACCTGAGCTCAGCCGCCAGTCTTTCCCCGCCTGAGGCCATGTGCGGCTCGGCTGGCCGGCTCCCAACCGTTGACCCTCTCAGGCCCGAGCCACTATCACCCCAACGTATAGGCTTGGAATTTAGTACGTCACATAATAATCTTACACAAGTTGTCTTGACTGTAAAGACTCTCCAGCCGAATATATTTGAGTTTTTGGCGAAGGAATGCTGTGCTGGCGAAAGAATGTTGTACTGGTTCTAGCCCGGGCAGAGGCTATACCATCAGCCAATCAGCTTGCAGCTGGTGCTAGCAATCGAATCGCCGGCCGCCGGTTGGCACATCTCCAATGCGAGTCTATCTTTACACGACTACTTTCGAATCTGATTGGCTGAACCATTTTTTTACATTCGCGTGACGTCAGGACTCTGATTCAGAGAGTATGCATATAGTTTTGATAAACAATGCAAATTTACGGCCTTCTGTCCTGAATCGGCGCGATATAAGGCCAATATAAAACAAAATTGTATTACAAAATATATTCAAATCGTGTTGGGTAAAACAAAATCCAAGGTGAACTATTTCCTTTAAAGGTTATATTATAAAGGTATATCTTATTATTTCCTTTAAAGGTTTAAAGGTTAATGATTATACGGGTTTTTCCCAGAATAATTGAGTTACATAGTAAAACGTACTTATAAAGGTGGTAGAAGTCCCACGGTAGCCACATTTTTCTGGAAATGACCTCTTCTGCACGTAAGGACATTCCAAAGTGCGCGGTGATGCCACCGCGTATTTTCTGAAGGACCGGCAGAGGCAGAGCCAGTCATCTCTTTTATGCTAATAAAAACACCTCACGTATGGCATATTTCCGGTAAAATAAGCAATATTTGAAAGAAAATAAACTTGTTTTGTTCCAACGACAGCAGCAGTTACCTAGTTTTCCCATAAAATGCTATATTTTTCATGAATTTTCATGCCAAAAAATTAATACGCCACCACCAAATTCTCAACGCTAAAGGCCAGAGATAAGAAAACCACAAAAACACAAAACCTCAATGAACAGTGTGTAGTAATACAAAGTCCCGTCAGTTTTGAATTGTATAATAATTTTGTGATCCAGTGAGGACTTGCAGGTAATTCAAAAGTCTAAAATTGATCTTAAGATAAAAGTGGTGGACAGTAGTGCCGATCAAGTACTCGTTATCTGATACTAGTCTCGAAAAACGCCCAAGTTTTAACGCTGATAATTGCTGAAATAATGGACTAAATGAGCATTAAGGTCCCTGTTATATGTCTTAAACGTGTTTAAAGCTCATACAACTGCAAAATAGTGCATTTACTTTCAGGACGGAAACCCGTATAATCCCTTTAACGTGGATAATTGCTGAAATAATGGACTAAATGAGCATTGAGGTCCCTGTTATATGTCTTAAACGTGTTTAAAGCTCATACAACTGCAAAAGAGTGCATTTACTTTCAGGACGAAAGCCCGTATAATCCCTTTAAAGGGATTATACGGGTTTTCCCAGAATAATTGAGGTACATAGTAAAACGTATTTATAAAGGTGGTAGAAGTCCCACGGTAGCCACATTTTTCTGGAAATGACCTCTTCTGCACGTAAGGACATTCCAAAGTGCGCGGTGATGCCACCGCGTATTTTCTGCAAGACCGGCTGAGGCAGAGCCAGTCATCTCTTTTATGCTAATAAAAACACCTCACGTATGGCATATTTCCGGTAAAATAAGCAATATTTGAAAGAAAATAAACTTGTTTTGTTCCAACGACAGCAGCAGTTACCTAGTTTTCCCATCAAATGCTATATTTTTCATGAATTTGCATGCCAAAAAATTAATACGCCACCACCAAATTCTCAACCCTAAAGGCCAGATAAAAGAAGACCACAAAAACACAAAACCTCAACGAACAGTGTGTAGTAATACAAAGTCCCGTCAGCTTTGAATTGCATAATAATTGTGTGATCCAGTGTAGAACTTACAGATAATTCAAACCTCTAAAATTGATCTTAAGATAAAAGTGGCGGACAGTAGTGCCGATCAAGTACTCTTTATCCGATACTAGTCTCGAAAAACGCCCAAGTTTTAACGCTGATAATTTCTGAAATAATGGACTAAATGAGCATCGAGGTCCTTGTTATATGTCTTAAACGTGTTTAAAGCTCATACAACTGCAAAAGAGTGCATTTACGTTCAGGACGGAAACCCGTATAATCCCTTTAATCCAATTTCGGCACGTACAAAAATAACTAAGGTCCAAAAAAGCGGAGGAGCCCCCGGAGTGGTTGCACGTGAGATTGTTTGGTCACGTGTGTTTGTGATATGGCGCAACCTTATCTATACAGACCTTGGGTCCTATATATCTATGCCTGAAGCCTGTTATCGGGGTCTGCGGCCGCCGCGGCTCCCGCGGCCAGGAGGCGGAGACTAATTTGAACAACTTTGAACACTTTTGCGGCTGCTGATGGCGTCCAATAAATGGCGCGTGTAGCGTTCGCAACAAATAGGCAATTTCATGAAAACCCTCAATGTTTTTCAAAACCACTAAACTACAGGAACATCTACGAGTCACTACGAGTTGTCATTTTTGGTCAAACAACCGCCAGTGAGCTGCGATATCAACAAAACAGTGCGCCACATTTGTCGGACGCGCACCATTTATGTCGAAGTTCTTTTGCGGCTGCTCCCGAGCAACCGCAGGAGCCGCAGAGAGTAGAGTCCCGGATCTGCTCTTTCGTGATTGGCTGACAATTAAGCCCCACCCTTTTGGCCGCGGGAACCGCGGCGGCCGCAGACCCCGTGAACAGGCCTAACAGGCCTGAAAAATCCGGCAGGCTGACGAGGTCGCAAGGAAGGCCGTATAAGAGCGGTAGAGTCATCTAGGGATTTTAGCGCCCCAATCGCCCAACATTAGCATGACGTCACTGGTGCAGAGGTCCGACTCGGCTGTCGCCACACGCGGCTCGGTGCGGTGAAAATATTTCGAACGGGATACGGATAGTTGCGCGCGCCTAAGGTACGATCCTATTTAAGATTACGTTTACCGCGGATATTTATCCCTCCCTTAATTCATGCTTAGAGGAGACGGCCATACGCTGCCCCGGTCTGGGAGAGACGGCCATACGCTGCCCCGGTCTGGGAGAGACGACCATACGCTGCACCGGTCTGACTGAGGGGTGAAACGGCCATGCCCTCCCTCACAGCCCCGATCCGGCTGAGGGAGGAGACGGACACACGCTGCCCCGGTCTGGCGAGACGACCATATGCTGCACCGGTCTGGCTGAGGAGCGAGACGGGCATACGCAGCACAGATCCGGCTGAGGGGCGAGACGGACACACACTGCCCCGGTCTGGCTGAGGGCGAGACGGCCATATTCCCTGCGGGCGGCCACAATTACGTTAACCCGCGGGGGGGGGGGGGGGTACAGATTCTGCCCCTCCCCCTACAGATCTCCAGAACCGGTTGGATTTCGATGGGGAAAACTCCATTCGATTCATCCATCATGACAAGATGACTTTTTGGACCTTGACATTTCTATATTGTTAAAAAATGAGGGCCATAGGGCCAAACATACGAACATTTTGGGTATTTTTGTATTGGTCATTGTGGTCATATGGTTTGACCGATTGTCATGCAACAAACGTTTTTGAGCTTGAAATGTACTGATCTTCAACATATCAAAAGACAAATACCAAAATAAAAAATCATTGGCGTATTCAGGGGATGTAAAATGGGGGGGGGGGACTTTCTGAAAACAAATATGTGCTGCTCGTAATTGTTTAGGGCGGTATGAACGTCAAATGTGGACATTATTTGCTGTAATTTGTTAAATGTAATATATTGTGCATAGGCGTATCCAGGTAAACAACGTGGGGGCACCATGCGCGTAACTCTTTTATCATCTTACTAATTTGAAGTTGGACCTAACTTGAGGGAGGGTATTTTTTTCTTATTCTAGCCGCCACCCATTAATAGGTGACCAGGACCCCACCCTTCAATATACCCTGGCCCCACCTAACTTATATATAACTATAACTAACAGATAGGTCGGAGGTTTGAATCAATATGGCAGTAATATTATGAGACATTTCTGGCGCTGGAGAGACGCTTGTTAAACTGAGTTGTTTACCTCCCGTTGTATTACGATATATACGATACGATATATTTATTCCGTTTAAAGGGAAATAATGACCTTTTTCCACAAAAATGGAGTTAGCACTTGAAATCGCCAGACGAGACCAAAATATATTGTAAATTCATCACATTTTGCATGAAAACTTTCCTACCGAAAGATATTTCAAGTTAAAGTTGATAAGCGTTCCACATTTTTAACGACCGGTACTTGCAAGTACTTTTGGTCCTCATCAAACTGCGGGCTTTTCCCGTATTGTTTTTTTACGCAATGGAGTGGAAAATATATTGTGCGTTCTGCTTGTTGTGATTATATGCCCGGCGATCTTCTAAAACTAACAGCGATTGGAAAAAGTGGCAATACAATCGGAAGCTCATCGATGCACAACAACGGCGGCATAGTTAGTGGTTGTGACCCTCAATTTGTGAAAATCAATTCGTTTGTTTTCAACATTAGGAGTATTGCATAATTTGTCTGTGGCTGTATATAACACTATGCTTTATATTATCATGAAAAATAATAATTTTCCCCAAAAAACTAACAAACAATAACACAAAACTAGCAATTAAATCGGAAGCTCATCGATGCACATCGACGGCGACCTATTTAGCGTCGGCGATTTGTTTACAAAGTCATTGTCATGCTTCTCGGCGCACTTAACCATTGTGGCGAGTTGTTCCTGATTAGTATACCCAAATCCCGTAGCAAGCTTTGTAATGACGTCACTGGTGCCATTCTTGTGTAGCATTGTAAAATATATCTGATTTCGAGTTGAAAGCTAATTCAAGACTGATTCAAATTATTGTTTTTAAGTTTGAATTTTCTTGTTAATCATTATTAAAGGTATTTCATCACTGTATTTCATAGTAGTTGACACTTCAGAAACTTGTGACGTAATAATATTGTATCCAATATGCATTTCCCTCCCCTTTTGCTATTGTGGCGCAGTGCCGAGTGCTTTGCGAATACTAGCTTGCCTGGGGGTTCAATTCATTCCGCCCTTATTTTATTCGAGTTGGTATAGTTTGCATGTTGTTGTTATTCATGACTTATACTGATAGTCAGTCATGCATCACGGATGCTTCACGGATCAGAGCGCTGCTCGAACGCACGCTAGTAGCGCTTTCGTTCTCCATGACAACCAGGCGTGAGCCAATGAAAAGCCAGAGCGTATTCCCTTTCTGGCTTTTGATTGGCTGACGCCTGGTTGCCATGGAGAACGAAAGCGCTACTAGCGTGTGTCCGAGCAGCGCTCAGTTTGATCGGAAATGTCACAGAGCCTCCAAAAATGCCGCACTCTATGTAAACAATGGTAGGGAAGGGCGAATTTGTCAATGACCTTCATGAAGTACACAAGGTACTTGTTTTGTATTTTTCCCAAACTTACAAGTTTGAATTTGGGAATAATTTTATTTAATTTTTAAATTTAAATAAAATAATTTTAAAACCATAACGGTAGCCTAAGAAATTGTTGCTAACAAAATCAAAAGGTCATTATTTCCCTTTAAAGGGAAATAATGACCTTTTGATTTTGTTAGCAACAATTTCTTAGGCTACCGCTATGGTTTTAAAATTATTTTATTTAAATTTAAGAATTAAATAAAATTATTCCCAAATTCGAAGTTGTAAGTTTGGGAAAAATACAAAACAAGTACCTTGTGTACTTCATGAAGGTCATTGACAAATTCGCCCTTCCCTACCATTGTTGACATCGATTGCGGCATTTTTGGAGGCTCTGTGACATTTCCGACCAAACTGAGCGCTGCTCGGACACACGCTAGTAGCGCTTTCGTTCTCCATGGCAACCAGGCGTCAGCCAATCAAAAGCCAGAAAGAAAATACGTTCTGGCTTTTCATTGGCTCACGCCTGGTTGCCATGGAGAACGAAAGCGCTACTAGCAACAACTCGCCACAATGGTTAAGTGCGCCGAGAAGCATGACAATGCTTTGCAAACAAATCGCCGACGCTAAATAGGTCGCCGTCGATGTGCATCGATGAGCTTCCGATTTAATTGCCAGTTTTGTATTATTGTTTGTTAGTTTTTTGGGGGAAAAATTATTATTTTTCATGAGAATATAAAGCATAGTGTTATATACAGCCACAGACAAATTATACAATACTCCTGTTGAAAACAAATGAATTTATTTTCAAAAATTGAGGGTCGCAACCACTAACTATGCCGCCGTTGATGTGCATCGATGAGCTTCCGATTTTATTGCCACTTTTTCCAATCGCTGTTAGGTTTAGAAGATCGCCGGGCATATAATCACAACAAGCAGAACGCACAATATATTTTTCACTCCATTGCGTAAAAAAACAATATGGGAAAAGCCCGCAGTTTGATGAGGACCAAAAGTACTTGCAAGTACCGGTCGTTAAAAGTGTGGAACGCTTATCAACTTTAACTTGAAATATCTTTCGGTAGGAAAGTTTTCATGCAAAATGTGATGAATTTACAATATATTTTGGTCTCGTCTGGCGATTTCAAGTGGTAACTCCATTTTTGTGGGAAAAGGTCATTATTTCCCTTTAATAATTCCCACCAGATCGACCGTTGGGGTCTCTCTTCCCGGATCTGCTCTTTCGTGATTGGCTGACGATTAAGCCCCGCCCTTTTTGCCGCGGGAGCCGCGGCGGCCGCAGACCCCGTGAACACGGTAATAGAACAACGGGTAGAACCTGAGGCCTGTTCACGCGGTCTGCGGCCGCCGCAGCTCCCGCGGCCAAGAGGGAGGGGCTTAATCGTCAGCCAATCACGCAAGAGCAGATCCGGGAGGAGAGACTCTCCGCTCTGCGGCTCCTGCGGTTGCTCGGGAGCAGCCGCAATAGAACTTCGACATAAATGGCGCGCGTCTGACAAAGGTTGCGCACTGTTGTGTTGATATCGCGGCTCACTGGCGGTTGTTTGACCAAAAATGACAACTCTTTGTGACTCGTAGATATTCATGTAGTTGAGTGGTTTTGAAAAACATTGAGGGTTTTCATGAAATTGCCTTTTCGTTGCGAACGCTACACGCGTCATTTATCGGACGCCATCAGCGGCCGCAAAAGTATTCAAAGTGGTTCAAATTAAGCTCCGCCTCCTGGCCGCGGGAGCCGCGGCGGCCGCAGACCCCGTGAACAGGCCTCAGAACAATAGAACACTGGGTACTCGAAAGTTTTGTTTAGTATATACTAAAAATATACTATAAAACTAGAAAACATACCAACAAATGAAGGTCACTACCAGATTTGGAATAATATACCAAATATGGATGCACGACATTCGCGGCAAGTATGGCGTTCGTCTTTCAATCAAGAATAATACAGATTTGTACAGCCTTTGTATTCACTCCCGTGCAGTGGCATTCTTCGTCACCGACGGCAGGGTATTTATTGGTCCGCGTCTCGCTTTATGTTCCAGTTTCTGGTTAGTTAGTGGAATGTGTTTATAATTGAATTATTTAATTTGTGTCAGTTCTGTGAGCAGTCATTGTCGTGTTAACAGCCTTGGAATTTGTGTCATTTTCTGGACTTTTTGGGTCCAAAGAATTTTACTCTTCATATTTCATATTTCATATCAGGCCACTCAATATTGTTTTCCCCGCAAGTTTGGTAAGACTTCGCTCGGCCTTCGGCCTCGCTCGTAACATACATCCTTGACACCTAACTGGCTGAATTTGGTGACACTGTGTTGAGATAATTTTGTATGTATTCATTGGACGTCTGTCAAGACAGCTCAGATTCGGATTCGGATTCACATTCACCAGACCCCTACGATTTGGCTGAAAATTGGCACACATGTAGTACTCAGCATCCCCATTCAGTGGTGAAAAGCGTTTCCCATCACATTGAGAACTTTGACCTCCAGAGGTCATCATAGGTCAAGGTAGTTGACCCCGGACCCCTACGATTTGGCTGAAAATTGGCACACATGTAGTACTCAGCATCTCCATTCAGTGGTGTGAAGCATTTCCCATCACATTGAGAACTTTGATCTCCAGAGATCATCATAGGTCAAGGTCGTTGACCCCGGATCCCTACGATTTGGCTGAAAATTGGCACACATATAGTATTCAGCGTCCCTATGATGTGGTGTAAAGCATTTCCCATCACATCGAAAACTTTGACCTCCAGAGGTCATCAAAGTTCAAGGTTGTTTACCCGGACCCCTACCATTTGGCTGCAAATTGGCACACATGTAGTATTCAGCATCTTCATTCAGTGGTGTAAAGCGTTTAACATCACATTGAGAACTTTGACCTCAAGAGGTCATCATAGGTAAAGGTCGTTGACCCCGGACCCCTACGATTTGGCTAAAAATTGGCACACATGTAGTACTCAGCATCCCCATTCAGTGGTGTAAAGCGTTTCCCATCACATTGAGAACTTTGACCTCCAGAGGTCATCATAGGTCAAGGTAATTGACCCCGGACCCCTACGATTTAGCTGAAAATTGGCACACATGTAGTACTCAGCATCCCCATTCAGTGGTGTAAAGCGTTTCCCATCACATTGAGAACTTTGACCTCCAGAGGTCATCATAGGTCAAGGTCGTTGACCCCAGACTCCTACGATTTGGCTAAAAATTGGCACAAATGTAGTACTCAGAATCCCCATTCAATGGTGTAAAGCGTTTCCCATCACACTGAGAACTTTGACCTCATAGATCAAGATCGTTGACCCGGACCCCTACGATTTGGCTGAAAATTGGCAGACATGTAGTACTCAGCATCCCCATTTAGTGGTGTAAAGCGTTTCCCATCACATTGATAATTTTGACCTCCAGAGGTCATCATAGGTCAAGGTCTTTGACCCCGGACCCCTACGATTTGGCTGAAAATTGGCACACATGTAGTACTCAGCATCCCCATTCAGTGGTGTAAAGCGTTTTCCATCACATTGAAAACTTTGACCTCCAGAAGTCATCATAGATCAAGGTCGTTGACCCGGATCCCTACGATTTGGCTGAAAATTGGCACACATGTAGTACTCAGCATCCCCATTCATTGGTGTAAAGCGTTTCCCATCACATTGAGAACTTTGACCTCCAGAGGTCATCATAGGTCAAGGTCGTTGACCCCGGACCCCTACGATTTGGCTGAAAATTGACACATGTAGTACTCAGCATCCCCATTCAATGGTGTCAAGCGTTTCCCATCACATTGAGAACTTTGACCTCCAGAGGTCATCATAGGTCAAGGTAATTGACCCCAGACCCTTACGATTTAGCTGAAAATTGGCACACATGTATTACTCAGCATCCCCATTCAGTGGTGTAAAACGTTTCCCATCACATTGAGAACTTTGACCTCCAGAGGTCATCATAGGTCAAGATCGTTGACCCGGACCCCTACGATTTGGCTGCAAATTGGCACACATGTAGTACTCAGCATCCCCATTCAGTGGTGTAAAGCGTTTCCCATCACATTGAGAACTTTGACCTCCAGAGGTCATCATAGGTCAAGGTCGTTGACCCCGGACCCCTACGATTTGGCTGAAAATTGGCACACATGTAGTACTCAGCATCCCCATTCAGTGGTGAAAAGCGTTTTCCATCACATTGAGAACTTTGACCTCCAGAGGTCATCATAGGTCAAGGTCGTTGACCCCGGACCCCTACGATTTGGCTGAAAATTGGCAAATATATAGTATTCAGCGTCCCTATTGTGTGGTGTAAAGCATTTACCATCACATTGAAAACTTTGACCTCCAGAGGTCATCATAGGTCAAGGTCGTTGACCCCGGACCTCTACGATTTGGCTGAAAATTGGCACACATAAAGTATTCAGCGTCCCTATTATGTGGTGTAAAGCATTTCCCATCACATTGAAAACTTTGACCTCCAGAGGTCATCAAAGCTCAAGGTCGTTCACCCGGACCCCCACGATTTTGCTGAAAATTGGCACACATGTAGTACTCAGCATCCCCATTCAGTGGTGTAAAGCGTTTCCCATCACATTGATAACTTTGACCTCCAGAGGTCATCATAGGTCAAGGTCGTTGACCCCGGACCCCTACGATTTGGCTGAAAATTGGCAAACATATATTATTCAGGGTCCCTATTGTGTGGTGTAAAGCATTTCCCATCACATTGAAAACTTTGACCTCCAGAGGTCATCATAGGTCAAGGTCGTTGACCCCGGACCCCTACGATTTGGCTGAAAATTGGCACACATAAAGTATTCAGCGTCCCTATTATGTGGTGTAAAGCATTTCCCATCACATTGAAAACTTTGACCTCCAGAGGTCATCAAAGTTCAAGGTCGTTCACCCGGACCCCTACGATTTGGCTAAAAATTGGCACACATGTAGTACTCAGGATCCCCATTCAGTGGTGTGAAGCGTTTCCCATCACATTGAGAAATTTGACCTCCATAGGTCATTATAAGTCAAGGTCGCTGACCCCGGACCCCTACAATTTGGCTGAAAATTGGCACATATATAGTATTCAGTGTCCCTATTATGTGGTGTAAAGCATTTCCCATCACATTGAAAACTTTGACCTCCAGAGGTCATCAAAGTTCAAGGTCGTTGACCCGGACCCCTACGATTTGGCTGAAAATTGGCACAAATGTAGTACTCAGCATCCCATCCAGTGGTGTAAAGCGTTTCCCATCACATTGAGAACTTTGACCTCCAGAGGTCATAGGTCAAGGTCGTTGACCCCGGACCCCTACGATTTGGCTGAAAATTGCAAACATATAGTATTCAGCGTCCCTATTGTGTGGTGTGAAGCATTTCCCATCACATTGAGAACTTTGACCTCCAGAGGTCATCATAGGTCAAGGTCGTTGACCCCGGACCCTACGATTTGTCTGAAAATTGGCACACATGTAGTACTCAGCATCCCCATTCAGTGGTGTAAAGCGTTGCCCGTCATATTGAGAACTTTGACCTCCAGAGGTGATCATAGGTCAAGGTCGTTGACCCCGGACCCCTACGATTTGGCTGAAAATTGGCACACATGTAGTACTCAGCATCCCCATTCAGTGGTGTAAAGCGTTTCCCATCACATTGAGAACTTTGACCACCAGAGGTCATAATAGGTCAAAGTCGTTGACCCCGGACCCCTAGGATTTGGCTGAAAATTAGCACACATTTAGTACTCAGAATCCCATCCAGTGGTGTAAAGCGTTTCCCATCACATTGAGAACTTTGACCTCCAGGGGTCATCATAGGTCAAGGTCGTTGACCCCGGACCCCTACGATTTGACTGAAAATGGGCACACATGTAGTACTCAGCATCCCCATTCAGTGGTGTAAAGCGTTTCCTATCACATTCAGAACTTTGACCTCCATAGGTCATTATAGGTCAAGGTCGCTGACCCCGGACCCCTACAATTTGGCTGAAAATTGGCACATATATAGTATTCAGTGTCACTATTATGTGGTGTAAAGCATTTCCCATCACATTGAAAACTTTGACCTCCAGAGGTCATCAAAGTTCAAGGTCGTTGACCCGGACCCCTACGATTTGGCTGAAAATTGGCACAAATGTAGTACTCAGCATCCCATCCAGTGGTGTAAAGCGTTTCCCATCATATTGAGAACTTTGACCTCCAGAGGTCATCATAGGTCAAGGTCGTTGACCCCGGACCCCTACGATTTGGCTGAAAATGCGCACACATGTAGTACTCAGTATCTCCATTCAGTGGTGTAAAACGTTTACCATCACATTGAGAACTTTGACCTCCAGAGGTCATAGGTCAAGGTCGTTGACCCCGGACCGCTACGATTTGGCTAAAAATTGGCAAACATATAGTATTCAGCGTACCTATTGTGTGGTGTAAAGCATTTCCCATCACATTGAAAACTTTGACCTCCAGAGGTCATCAAAGGTCAAGGTCGTTGACCCCGGACCCCTACGATTTGGCTGAAAATCGGCACACATAAAGTATTCAGCGTCCCTATTATGTGGTGTAAAGCATTTCCTATCACATTGAAAACTTTGACCTCCAGAGGTCATCAAAGTTCAAGGTCGTTCACCCGGACCCCTACGATTTGGCTGAAAATTGGCACACATGTAGTACTCAGCATCCCCATTCAGTGGTGTAAAGCGTTTCCCATCACATTGAGAAATTTGACCTCCATAGGTCATTATAGGTCAAGGTCGCTGACCCCGGACCCCTACAATTTGGCTGAAAATTGGCACATATATAGTATTCAGTGTCCCTATTATGTGGTGTAAAGCATTTCCCATCACATTGAAAACTTTGACCTCCAGAGGTCATCAAAGTTCAAGGTCGTTGACCCGGACCCCTACGATTTGGCTGAAAATTGGCACAAATGTAGTACTCAGCATCCCACCCAGTGGTGTAAAGCGTTTCCCATCACATTGAGAACTTTGACCTCCAGAGGTCATCATAGGTCAAGGTCGTTGACCCCGGACCCCTACGATTTGGCTGAAAATGGGCACACATGTAGTACTCAGCATCTCCATTCAGTGGTGTAGAGCGTTTCCCATCACATTGAGAACTTTGACCTCCAGAGGTCAAGGTCAAGGTCAAGGTCGTTGACCCCGGACCCCTACGATTTGGCTGAAAATTGGCAAACATATAGTATTCAGCGTCCCTATTGTGTGGTGTGAAGCATTTCCCATCACATTGAAAACTTTGACCTCCAGAGGTCATCATAGGTCAAGGTCGTTGACCCTGGACCCCTACGATTTGGCTGAAAATTGGCACACATAAAGTATGCAGCGTCCCTATTATGTGGTGTAAAGCATTTCCCATCACATTGAAAACTTTGACCTCCAGAGATCATCAAAATTCAAGGTCGTTTTCCCGGGCCCCTACGATTTGGCTGAAAATTGGGCACACCTGTAGTACTCAGCATCCCCATTCAGTCGTGTAAAGCGTTTCCCATCACATTGAGAACTTTGACCTCCAGAGGTCATCATAGTTCAAGGTCGTTGACCCCGGACCCCTACGATTTGGCTGAAAATTGGCACACATGTAGTACTCAGCATCCCCATTCAGTGGTGTAAAGCGTTGCCCGTCACATTGAGAACTTTGACCTCCAGAGGTCGTCATAGGTCAAGGTCGTTGACCCCGGACCCTACGATTTGGCTGAAAATTGGCACACATGTAGTACTCAGCATCCCCATTCAGTGGTGTAAAGCGTTTCCCATCACATTGAGAACTTTGACCACCAGAGGTCATAATAGGTCAAGGTCGTTGACCCCGGACCCCTACGATTTGGCTGAAAATTAGCACACATGTAGTACTCAGCATCCCATCCAGTGGTGTAAAGCGTTTCCCATCACATTGAGAACTTTTACCTCCAGGGGTCATCATAGGTCAAGGTCGTTGACCCCGGACCCCTACGATTTGGCTGAAAATGGGCACACATGTAGTACTCAGCATCCCCATTCAGTGGTTTAAAGCGTTTCCCATCACATTGAGAACTTTGACCTCCAGAGGTCATCATAGGTCAAGGTCGTTGACCCCGGACCCCTACGATTTGGCTGAAAATTGGCACACATATAGTATTCAGCGTCCCTATTATGTGGTGTAAAGCATTTTCCATCACATTGAAAACTTTGACCTCCAGAGGTCATCAAAGTTCAAGGTCGTTGACCCGGACCCCTACGATTTGGCTGAAAATTGGCGCACATGTAGTATTCAGCATCCCCATTCAGTGGTGTAAAGCGTTTCCCATCACATTGAGAACTTTGACCTCCACAGGTCATCCTAGGTCAAGGATGTTGACCCCAGACCCCTACGATTTGGCTGAAAATTGGCACACATATAGTATTCAGCGTAGCTATTATGTGGTATAAAGCATTTCCCATCACATTGAAAACTTTGACCTCCATAGGTCATCATAGGTCAAGGTCGTTGACCCCGGACCCCTACGATTTGGCTGAAAATTTGCACACATATAGTATTCAGCGTCCCTATTATGTGGTGTAAAGCATTTACCATCACATTGAAAACTTTGACCTCCAGAGGTCATCAAAGATCAAGGTCGTTGACCCGGACACCTACGATTTGGCTGAAAATTGGGACACATGTAGTACCCGGCGTCTGTATTCAGTGGTGTGAAGTGTTTCTCATCACATTGAGAACTTTGATCTCCAGAGGTCATCATATGTCAAGGTCGTTGACCGCGGACCCCTACGATTTGGCTCACAGTTTGCACACATATAGTATTCAGCGTCCCTATTATGTGGTGTAAAGCATTTCCCATCACATTTAAAACTTTGACCTCCAGAGGTCATCAAAGATCAAGGTCGTTGACCCGGACCCTACGATTTGGCTAAAAATTGGCACACATGTAGTACTCAGCGTCCCCATTATGTGGTGTGAAGCGTTTCCCATCACATTGAAACTTTGACCTCCAGAGGTCATCAAATTTCAAGGTCGTTGACCCGGACCTCTATGATTTGGCTGAAAATTGGCACACATGTAGTACTCAGCGTCTTTATTCAGTGGTGTGAAGCGTTTCCCATCACATTAAAAACTTTGACTTCCAGAGGTCATCATAGGTAAAGTTCGGTCATTTTTGTTCCCTTTTTTGCTTCTTCTTTGGCGTGACGAGAATTTTGTTTTCATTGCAAAATGTGGGGGGCGGGCGGGCGGTCGTGGCGTTTAACGCCCCTGATTAATTTTCGTAATAGCTCAAACATGAATAGGGCCATCACCGTGAAACTTCGGGTACCTTCTTCTAAATTACGTTTATGTCTTCTGTGAAAAATAAATAAATTTTGTCGACAAAATTTCGAGATATATCGAATTCAGTGAAGTCACTACACACAAATTTTACACCAAAATCAGCTAAAATGTAATAGACCGTAAAATGCCATATTTTGCGTAACATGCAAACCATCAACATGAAAAGATAGAAAATAGCAAGGGGTACAAGATGGCTATTTCGGATTTTGGACAATTTGGTTTTTGACCACACAAATACATAAAATTTGTGTTGGGGGGAAAATGCCCACAAAATCATTTTTTTTTCAAAGATATTCAAAAAGCCGGAATATATATCAGATAAACCACATATGAGAAACTACCATACCAAATTTTAGAATTATATCACCATTTTTTACTTACTTATGGCTTATGGCAGTATGGGTGTATGGGCGTTTTTTTTACCAGATACAAACAAATGAATGAAACGGCTGTATTTATGAGACAAAACTAGTCTAGAAACATAACCTTTTTATTTATATTTATCAATTTGAAATTTTGAGCTTCATTCACCTGAACTTGACCTGAACTTTCATTGACCTGAACGGCGATTAACTTCACGTAAATGAAGTCAGGTGATAAAATTACTATCACTATCGATTTCTACGTGGAAAATAGCTCATAGAACATGTGTTGCATGACTTTCGTAGATATTTTGAACATAGTGACCTTTTGTGACCTGACCTTGACCTTGGCCAACAATCTCACTTTAGCTCATGCGGGATGTGTATCATACCTTTGGCAGCACTTTGGGTGATCATGACTTCTGGAGGTCAAAGTTCTCAATGTGATGGGAAGCGCTTTACACCACTGAATGGAGATGCTGAGTACTACATGTGTGCCAATTTTAAGCCATATCGTAGGGCTCTGGGGTCAACGACCTTGACTTATTGCCATGGGACCTTGACCTACCTCTGGAGGTCAAAGTTCTCAATGTGATGGGAAACGCTTCACACCACTGAATGGAGATGCTGAGTACTACATGTGGACCAATTTTCAGCCAAATCATAGGGGTCCGGGGTCAACGAACTTGACCTATCATGACCTCTGGAGGTCAAAGTTTTCAATGTGATGGGAAACGCTTAACACCACTGAATGGGGATGCTGGGTACTACATGTGTACCAATTTTCAGCCAAATCGTAGGGGTCCGGGTCAACGACCTAGAACTTTGATGACCTCTGGAAGTTAAAGTTTTCAATGTGATAGGAAACGCTTTACACCACTGAATGGAGATACTGAGTACTACATGTGTGCCAACTTTCAGCCAAATCGTAGGGTCCAGTGAATGTGATCCCGAATCCGAATCTGAGCTGTATGACAAAGTTTACAGGATGGAGGTCAAACTTTTCAATGTGATGGGAAACGCTTTACATCACTGAATGGGGATGCTGGGTACTACATGTGTGCCAATTTTCAGCCAAATCGTAGGGTCCGGGTCAACGACCTTGAACTTTGATGACCTCTGGAGGTCAAAGTTGTCAATGTGATGGGAAACGCTTTACACCACTGAATGGGGATGCTGAGAACTACATGTGCGCCAATTTTACCCAAATCGTAGGGGTCCGGGGTCAACGACCTTGACCTATGATGACCTCTGGAGGTCAAAGTTCTTAATGTGATGAGAAACGCTTTACACCACTGAATGGGGATGCTGAGTACTAAATGTGTGCTAATTTTCAGCCAAATCGTAGGGGTCTGGGTTAACGACCATGAACTTTGATGACCTCTGGAGGTCAAAGTTCTCAATGTGATGGGATACGCTTTACACCACTGAATGGGGATGCTGAGTACTACATATGTGCCAATTTTCAGCCAAATCGTAGGGGTCCGGGGTCAACGACCTTGACCTATGATGACCTCTGGAGGTCAAAATTCTCAATGTGATGGGAAACTCTTTACACCACTGAATGGGGATGCTGAGTACTACATGTGTGCCAATTTTCAGCTAAATCGTAGGGGTCCTGGGTCAACGACCTTGACCTATGATGACCTCTCGAGGTCAAAGTTCTCAATGTGATGGGAAACGCTTTACACCACTGAATGTGGATGCTGAGTACTACATGTGTGCCAATTTTCAGCCAAATCGTAGGGGTCCGGGGTCAACGACCTTGACCTATGATGACCTCTGGAAGTCAAAGTTCTCAATGTGATGGGAAACGCTTTACACCACTGAATGGGGATGCTGGGTACTACATGTGTGCCAATTTTCAGCTAAATCGTAGGGGTCCGGGGTCAACGACCTTGACCTATGATGACCTCTGGAGGTCAAAGTTCTCAATGTGATGGGAAACGCTTTAAACCACTGAATGGGGATACTGAGTACTACATGTGTGCCAATTTTCAGCTAAATCGTAGGGTCCGGGGTCAACGACCTTGACCTATGATGACCTCTGCAGGTCAAAGTTCTCAATGTGATGGGAAACGCTTTACACCACTGAATGGGGATGCTGAGTACTACATGTGTGCCAATTTTCAGCCAAATCGTAGGGGTCCGGGGTCAACGACTTTGACCTATGATGACCTCTGGAGGTCAAAGTTCTCAATGTGATGGGAAACGCTTTACACCACTGAATGGGGATGCTGAGTACTACATGTGTGCCAATTTTCAGCCAAATCGTAGGGGTCCGGGGTCAACGACCTTGACCTATGATGACCTCTGGAGGTCAAAGTTCTCAATGTGATGGGAAACGCTTTACACCACTGAATGGGGATGCTGAGTACTACATGTGTGCCAATTTTTCAGCCAAATCGTAGGGGTCCGGTGAATGTGAATCCGAATCCGAATCTGAGCTGTCTTGACAGACGTATTCATTGGTTATTTGCAGAACTTTGTACATACAAGTTATTGGTTCATGTCGTATTCTTCTGCACCCGGCTGTTGCGCTGAAGCGGTGGAGCCTGGACAGCTCAGCGGCGACTGCTGTGTGTTGAATAGTGCAAGTCTGATCGGGTTTGCTGCCGTTGTACTGTGACTGGCGCATGTGAGGCCTTCTGCATTTATATTGTTGCTAAACGTGGCGTTGGTCCAGTCCCTGGGGTGCTTGACAAGGGATTAACTTGGTATGTATCTTAGGATGAGCAGTAGTCGGCTCAGCAGTAGCAGAAGAGGGCTCCTGTAGTCGGCTATCTGGGGCTTCCCCGGCACAAGCGTTGATGTCATTAAGTTTGTTTTCACATTCTGTTGTGTATTTTCCTTGGTGTAAAACATGTGTTATATAAAATATATGTGATTGATCTCATTATAAAGGCATTGCACGTGATTTTAAACATTGGCAGATCCAGAACGGTGGTTTCGGGCCTGGGGGATATAAAATATATGTGATTGATCTCATTATAAAGCCATTGCATGTGATTTTAAACATTGGCGGATGCAGAACGGTGGTTAATTTTGCTCCCATTTCAGGTGTTTTTTCTTCTTTTCTTTTTTTTGTTTGGGGGGGGGGGGCATGGCCGCCATGCCCGCTTCCCCTGGATCTGCTAGTGACTTTAAATATCACATTTGTATATGCTCTGCTGTAGTATTTATCCTGATCTAGTCATAAGCATGCTTGAATTTCATCCATATATGTATATATTGACTATATATATATATATATATATATATATATATATATATATATATATATATATATATATATATGTATATGTATATGTATATGTATATGTATATGTATATGTATATGTATATGTATATGGATATGTATATGTATATGTATATGTATATGTGCATGTGCATGTGCATGTGCATGTGCATGTGCATGTGCATGTGCATGTACGTGTACGTGTACGTGTACGTGTACGTGTACGTGTACGTGTACGTGTACGTGTACGTGTACGTGTACGTGTACGTGTACGTGTACGTGTACGTGTACGTGTACGTGTACGTGTACGTGTACGTGTACGTGTACGTGTACGTGTACGTGTACGTGTACGTGTACGTGTACGTGTACGTGTACGTGTACGTGTACGTGTACGTGTACGTGTACGTGTACATGTGCATGTACATACATGTACATACATGTACATACATGTACATACATGTACATACATGTACATACATGTACATACATGTACATACATGTACATACATGTACATACATGTGCATACATGTACATACATGTACATACATGTACATACATGTACATACATGTACATACATGTACATACATGTACATACATGTACATACATGTACATACATGTACATACATGTACATGTACATGTACATGTATGTACATGTATGTACATGTATGTACATGTATGTACATGTATGTACATGTATGTACATGTATGTATATGTATGTATATGTATGTATATGTATGTATGTGTATGTATGTGTATGTATATGTATGTATATGTATGTATATGTATGTATATGTATGTATATGTATGTATATGTATGTATATGTATGTATATTAGGGTGTGTCACTCGGGTACTTTTTCTTCCCGATCAAATTCTACCACCGATTTTATCATGCGCGGCATGTGTGGAAACAATTATATGTCATTCGTTCCTTCTTATCTTTTGCCTCCATCGGGCGCCGAGAGATCAAAGTTTCTCCCATTCCTTAACTATTGCGACCACAGCGCCCCTATCGGCGGTCAGTGGAACTACTTCACCGAGCGGTGTCCATCAGTCGATGTGGCCTTTTTGGGAGAAAATAATCAGTAAAATGCGCATGAATATATTCCTGAGAAGATATTCGTCTTCACATATATGAACTAAGCAGTGAAACGACAGTGAAATCAGTGAATAACAATGTCGATGTCAGTGATAAGGAAATGCATGGACTTGCCGAAGTGCAGATGCGTGACAAATGCTTGTCCGGAGCAGCAGAGCGCGGTCTAAATTAACTACAAAAAACGTACGAACTTGGACAAAAAGCACAAAACTCTGCTGATAACTAACACAAAAACGAGTGCGGTAAACACTACCATCATAGTATGTATGTTGCGTTGTAGCAGCTACTACAATGGTGCGAATTAATCTAGCATCCAGTCAGGCTCTTTGTGAATGACTTTTTGCTAGTGACAGCTGGCAGTCTCCCATGGTGACGGAGCCTGTTGCAGATCCAGCCATGTCGTTGCGTTTCCCCGACCACGTTGCTGGCCGCCTCCGTTACCACCTTGACAGCACGTTCCACAGCGACTGTTTGAACTGGATACGGGGGCACAACCAGCGGCGCGTTCCGGAGGCCCTCCAGCTGTGCGTCGCTGAGAGCCATCGTCAGGGGTGGCTCGGTGATCAGCTCTGCATTCCAGTCCAACAATTCGGTGTACTTCTCGGCCTCGAAGTTGACTGACGGTAGCTTGAATGGTCGGACATTCTGCTGCTACGACTGCCGGCGACACTGCTCTATCGTCGTTACCGCTTGGTCTCGCACTTCTGGGTCTGTATCAGCGACCATGGCCAGTAAGAGCGCCTCCGGGTGCGCCCAGTACGCGTTCCGCTGCAGTACTGGGCGAATGCTGTCCTGCAGTCCCTCGGGCAGGAGTCGTAGCAATTCCACGCTCCGCATCAGCTTTTTTGAGCCGTTTTCGCAGCTGCTGTGCAGTCGGATATTAAACCACATTGGAATGTAGTGCTTCATGAGGTACTCTACCAGCTGCTTTAGCTGGTCGGTAGGGTTCTCGCTGGACACGTACAGGCGCAATAGTATTGTTGCCAGTCAGCCACCTGGAGCGGGGGGGGGGGGGATGCAGGATAGCATTAATAATATACGATATAGCATATGGTAGATGTTATTATCGATGTTAAAGGAATATAATGGCGGGTAGATGAGTATAATAAAACAGAATGAACGTATGCATGGTGTCGAACAAATGCTTTCTTGAAATAAACGCAAATTAGGCACGCTATCAGAAACGTACGTTAATGTGAGTGCAAATACGCAAATATGTTACTATGAGTGAACTGTAAAGTAAGACTTCTGCCCCTCCTCACTTTGCTATTTTGGTGACAAGATAAACCAATTGCCTATAACAGTATGCATATTCAGTCTTTGTGCGTACCTGGCATGGTTCACTGGTCGGATTTTTCGGTTGGCATCCTCTTCAGAGATGTGACCAGCCTCCACGGCCTTGGCCAGTGTGTACAGCAGCTGCTGATCGGTGCTCAGCTCCGAGAATACTGCCTCGGGCAGCTCTGGAACTTCACTGCTCACCGGCTGGAAGGTGCTGACTGGAAGGCGGTGTACGTTACCGCTAGCAGCCTTGCCGAGAGGGCCAGAAAATGACCTTGGTCCCGAGGTCTCTCCATCTAACTGACGGAACACCTCCCGTAGGTTCAGTTCATTTCCGTGTAACTGGCAAATGAACCAGTGTAGTGGCCGGTTTTTACTCAGTTCGAGAAGACGGCACACACCGCCATAGCGCCCCGTGTTCACAGCCGTGCCATCGCATCCAAGAACACACACGTCAGCGACGCTAGTATCAGCGATAGTATCGATAACTTTTGCTTGGTCCATTGCCCGGCCAGTGTCCGGTGTGAAGTGCCCGAGGTATTGGCTTCCTGGTTCAGCTACTACTGCCACATGTTCCTCTACTGTTTCTGTTGATCGTCCGACGGCGGTGCGATCTTTTCGGCCATCGAAATATAGAGCTCTGCAATCTTGACCGTAGTCTCGCTCTCGCTCTTGGGCTGACACCTGTCTCAACCGATTTCTCTCCCGACACTTTTTTTGTATCAACTGCCAGCGACGTGTCGTCCTTATCTATGCGACCGATGTCTTCTCGGAAAACATTGATTATTGCAGCTACAGCACGATTTGATAGTCCAAACCGATCAGCCGCTAAAGCCGTATTGTCAAGTCTCTCCCGATTCAAATCTGTCGTATTCCGTGGACATTCCATTTCAAGTTTTCATCAGACGTGTTCACGGAGCTCTCACGGTCGTCTGTACTGCTGTCAGCCTGCAGACCAGACGGTCCAGCTTCCATGTAGTCGCTGGGGGCTGCAACTTCGCTGGGTCCCTCAGGTACTTCAGTCTCTTTCCCTGACAGATCTCCGGACTCGACCGATACCATACTCCGTCCTTCTTGCCGGGACAGACTCTGCCTCCGGTGTGCTGCTACCTGACGCCGGCGACTCTCAACAGTGTCCAAACCACCGATGACTGCTTGCGGGGTCCCCTTTGATCCCTTAGAAACGTGACCTCGCCAGGCGGCACTCGGTTCTCTCGGGGGAAGCTGCAGCGTTGCAGACATTTGCAGAGGGCTATGTCGAATAGCTTCCTGAAGAACTGTTGATTCATCTGTGTCTTTTCACTGCGCTGACTTTTCTTGACTTTGTTCAAATTTCGGAACTTTGTGTAACACAGCTCCAACTTGCGCGCGACGCTCGTGACCTGCAGCGTAGGAATGCCCTCTCGCTCCCACATCTTGATTATCTTCTCAGCGGCCGGTTTGTATATCTTTATCTGCTTGTCTTTTCCCGAACCACTGAATGCTCACTGTGGATAAGTTTGATACCATTGACAGCGTCCTTGTTTGTCGGAAACTGATTTGATGGTAGGTCACACGGAGCTCCAGAGCGAAGTGTTTGGACCGGCTACGTTTAGTCATAGCACTAGCGTATCACGGGGACGGGGCTGAAGGCACTAAAACACTAGCCACAGTAGCGCACCGACCCACGGACGCTTCTTGACTGACTCACACCTCTGCTCGTCGCGTTGCGAGTCAGACATCTGGTGGTGTCGGACGACAAGATCGTGTCGCCCCGTCATTGTCATACGACACGTACCGTCTCACTGACCGAGCGTGTTCGTCGCTCTCGGCCGGCACGGTCAGTTGCCACCCCCCCCCCCCCCCCCCCCCCCACACACACACACACTCACTGCCATTGAATGTCTACTGTGCGGTGCTAATGAATCATGAGGCATTATGAAATACAAAATGATGATGTCACAGCTTTACTAGCTTTTGAGACGAAGTAATGTATCCCAAACCGAAACGGGGGGACTTAGTTCTGCCAGCCGCCAATAGAGGCGCTGAGGTCGCCCATGTTAAGAGAATAGGAGAAACTTCGAACGCTGGGCGCCGGATGACGGTTAAAGGAAATAGTTCACCTTCGGAAATTTTTTCAGAACACGATTTTATTATATTTTTTAATACAGTTTCTTTTTTTTCTTTTCAAAAATGGTCCTACATCGCGCCAATTCGGGACAGAAGGTCGTACATTATTAATGTTATGGTGTGCGTTATTGGTCTGCGCATGCTCAATGGAGTGCTGGCACTCTCAGACGATACGGTATATCATATATGCGCCGCATTCCTTCGCCAAGAAGTCAAATATCTTCGGCTGGAGAGGTTTTTTTCAGCCAAGAAAAGTTGCAGATAAGGATTTCTCAACACGGGCTACAAAACTGCTATTTCAGTTCAAAATCCCATGTTGAAGGTGAACTATTTCCTTTAAAGGAAATAGTTCACCTTCAGCATGGGTTTTGAACTGAAATAGCAGTTTCGTAGCCCGTGTTGAGAAATCCTTATCTGG
>JAXIVJ010008631.1:0-47500 GCA_036785665.1 Chirona hameri
CGCTATTTCGAGATATTTTTTGTCGATCTGTCTTGGCATGCCCCAATTGCCCCCCCCCCCCCCCCCCCTCTCCAGCGAAAAATCGGTTGGGTAAACGTGTGTTTGCCCCCGCCCCCAAACCGTTCGGGAGGTTGTGATTTTTGCTCCGGGAATGCGTGATTTACCCCTCTCCCCCGCTCAACGACTCTTCGTGCTGACGACCCGACCCCCCCCCCCCCCCTTTCCGGTTCGAATCTGATGAATCTTTATGATAGATCCAACAAATCTCCGACCTCGACCAAGTTCTCGAGGACGGATCTGATGGAATCCTGGTGAATCTGTGGACAAAACATTGCAGAGGTATTTAATTACAGTGGATCTGCAAATTGCAACACAGCAAATTGTTATAGCGGAATCCAAGATCACAGTGAATCCTGGATCCAAATAATTTGCTAAATTTATGTGTGAATCGCCATTGCGCAATCCGTTTTCGGGATGAACGCACATGTCACACGCACAAAGCACATCTATGGCTAATACAATAACACGTGGCGTCGATTATTTGTCAAGCGATACGCTGACCAAGACCGCCGCCGAAATCCGGTTCATACCAATGCCATGCATACTACAAATCGGACGCTCAGGTCGCAAGAAAGATTTATATAACATGTCTGGTGGTGCACCACGCCCGCCAGCGCCTGCCACAAACATTTAACTCCGCAGCTCTGTTATGGATCATCCCACAGCTCAGGCATGTATCCAAGGGAGGGGGCGGCGGGGGCGTCCGCCCCCCCCCCCCACCCCCCCCCCCCCGAGGCCAGGGGGGCCTCTAATCCTCGCCCTACGGGAGCTTTTTCACCTTCGCTCTACGGGGGCGGTCCTAAAAAGACCCCCGTTAACTTCTAAAACCAAGCAACATAGAGCAACTCGGTAAGAACCAACATGTTGCCTGTCATGTTTGGAATCTAATGGTTGCAATTTTTAGGTTTCGGGTCAACGAGTGGCCTTCCAGGTCAAGTAAATGACCACAAATCCATCGACCACGTCCAGAAAAGTGATTTTGCTCCGTCAGAAAACCTCAAAATGAGAAATTGATAAATTTAAATAAAAAGGCATGTTCCCTAGACCAGTTTCGTCTCAGAAATACAGAAAAGTTAATAATTTATTCGTATCGGGTCCCAAAAAAAGTTGAAAAAAAGTTATTAAAGAATGACGTCATGAATTTCTTACACTTAGAGAGCCATCACTCAGTCAAAAATAGAGATATTTCTTTGAAATTTGGTTTGAGTATTGTCCATACTCAGTTCTCTCACATATATTCTGTTTTTTTAACATCTTTGAAAATGTTGATTTTGTTGTGATTTTCCCCCAAAAAAAAAATCCGTTTTTTATTCATTTTGGGTGTTAAAAACCCAAAATTTCACAAATCCGAGATTGCCATTTTAAGAAAATGACATTTTATATCTTAGCTTAATTGCGTTTGCAATTTGCTTCAAAACTCTGTTTTCTTCGATTTTTTCAAACATTTATCGTTTTTCCATAACATGACGTCATCAAAACATCATTATTTCCAAAATTGCTTAACCAATTTCAATGAAATTTTGACAGCATACGTATAATTGTTGTATATCTAGCTACTAAAAAATTGCAGCTAAATACGCAGCATGTCTAAAAAGTTATGCAAGAAAAACCTCAGGGGATGTCGTTTTTAGGACCCCCCGTAGGGCGAGGGTTAATAGTCGAGAAGCGTGGTCTTTAGAGAAGTTTAGAGCACTTCAGAGACCCCTTTAGGGCCAACAGGGCCCTCTCTGAAGACCAGAGGGCCCCTTGGACATTCAAAAGAGCCCTGTGCATGTCAGAGGGGCCCCTGGCCAGACCGAAAGGGCCACTGAGCGGGTGAGAGGCCCCCTTGAACACGTCGAATGGGCCCCCTAATCAGCACAGAGGGGCCCCCTGGGGCAGGTCGGAGGGTCCTCTAAAGCATGTCGGCAAGGGCGACAAAGCAGCCAGCGCAGTCCCTTGCCAGATCGGAAGGGCCCCTTAGAAGGCTGGAGGGCCCCTGGACAGACCAGTGGGCCCTGGGAAAATTAAAAGGGCCCCTGTGCAGATCGGAGGGGCCCTGACGAGACCGAAATGGCCCCAGGGCGGGTAAGAAGGGCCCCTTGAGCATGCCGAATTGACCCCTATCCAGCACGGAGGGGCCCCCAGGGCAGGACAGAGAGACCCTTGAGCATGTCGGCAGGGCGACAAAGCAGCCAGCGCAGTCCGACCAGAAGAGTCGCCTGGGCAGATCGGAGGGGCTCCTGGGCAAGTCAGATTTCAGAGGGGCCCCCTGGCTAGACCGAAAGAGTCCCCGGGCCGATCGGAACGGCCCCTTGAACATGCCGGATGAGTTCCTAGCCATACTGGAGGGGCCCCGTGGGCAGGTCGGAGGGGTCCCTGAGCATGTCGGCATGGTGACAAAGCAGCCAGTGCAGTCCCTGGCCAGGTCGGAAGGACCTCTGAACTGGCCGAATGGGACCCTTGACACACAAGAGAGGCTTCTTGGAAGGTTCTTGGGTCTCTGGTCCAAACCCGGAAGGGCCAAAATCACATATGTATCCTAGAAAATTAAATACAAAGAGAACTTACTCCACAAGAAAAAGACTAAAATCGGAGCTTTCGGGTATATTGTAACACCCTTCGTCAGCGATTAAGAGGCATTCCGTAACAGGTCATTGCTCGTCTTTAAAGGAAATAGTTCACCTTCAACATGGGGTTTTGAACTGAGATAGTAGTTGTGTATCCCGTGTTGGGAAACCCCTATCTTGCAAGTTTTCTTGACTGAAAAGACTCCAGCCGAATAAATTTGATTTTTGGCGAAGGAATGCGGTGCTTACGATAGCCTGGGCAGAGGCTATACAATCAGCCAATTAGCTTGCAACTGGAGTCTAGCAAGCGAACCGCCGGCCACCGGTTGGCACTTCTCTAATGCGAGTCTATTCTTATGCGACTACTTTCGAATATGATTGGCTGAGCCATTTTTTTCATTCGCGTGACGTCAGGACTCCTGACTCAGAGAGTTGTATATAGTTTTGATAAAATTAATAATGTACGACCCTTTTGTCCTGAATCAGCGTGATGTATGGCCATTTTTGACAATATAAAAATAAATTGTATTTCAAAATATAATCAAATCGTGTTTGGAGAAAAAAAATAAAGGTGAACTATTTCCTTTAAAGGGAATGTTTCACCTTTCTGAAAGTTGTCAAATATACGCTGGGTTGCAGTCGAAAAATACGAAATAGGTGCTGCTGAAAAAAGATGGTGATATTTTTTGCTCTCGAAAAGTCAATTAGCTGTCTACAATTTGATGTATATTTGGGATGATGACGGCATTATTAAGCTATAGATAAAACTTTTAGCTGCCAACATTTGGCACAATCGTTTCCAGACAATTATGGCGATTTAAATACAAACATTGTGGAACACAAACATTGTCTTCTCCCGCACATCGCAGAACACAATGACGAGTGTGAGGCATGGCGATAGCTCATTATTTATTTTAAAAACAATCAATCCATAACTGAGACAATCAAACAACGTGAAAAACTTTAAACTGGACCGCAACCTATCGCGTTGGCCAGTGTTTACATCGTACTCGGCAATCCAGCCAAGGTTCGAGAAATACGGGGTCGTCTGACTTCCAGGACCAGCAATCTTGAAGTGGCTGTCAGCCAATCAGCGGCGGGACTAGCCTATACCCCATTTGGCAAATTATAAATTAAATTGCTTAAAACGGCTAAGTTTTGGGGAAAATGACCAAGTATTTTCGGCCATTTTCAATAACGGCCAAAGATAATGTCTATCTCAGTTCAAAACCAATACAAAGGTGAAACGTTGTATTGACTTTAAGACGAGCAATGACCTGTTACCGAATGCCTCTTAAACCCTCGCCCTACGGGGGGGTCCTAAAACAACAACCGCCCCCCCCCCCCCCCCCTGAGGTTTTTTCTTGAATAACTGTTTACACATGCAGCAAATCTTGCTGAAATTTTCCGTAGTTGAGTTTACAACCATTATATGTATCCTACAAAAAAAAAATTGAAGTGGATACGATCTTTAGATCGTGACCTATGACATTTCTCGTCAAGTTCATGTCAGAATTCATAGGGCCATTGATCTGACTCCAAAGGTCACCAGTTGACATAGATGCTCAAAATGGGATGTCTTTCGATTTGCCCTATAACAGGCATCACGCTACTTTTGTACAATGTCTCTCTATCTCTCTCCGTTCGGAAGTTATAACGCGCCCTGTACAATCGCTATTTTTGGACGTGGTTGATCTTAGGTCATTCACTTGACCTGGAAGGTCACCCGTTAACCTGAAGCCTAAAAATCGCATACTGTTAGATTCCTCTCATGACAGGTACATGCTGGTTCTTACCGCATTGCTCTATGTTGCTTGGTTTGGAAGTTAACTGAGGTTTTTTAGGACCCCCTCCCCCCCCCCCCCTCCGCAGGGCGAAGGTGAGAAAAAGTCCTCGTAGGACGAGGGTTAATCGCTAAAGAATGGTGTTACAATATGCCCGAAAGCTCTGATTTTAATATTTTGCTTGTGGTGTAAGTCCTATTTGTATTTAATATACATCACCCACTCCAGATCATGTCTTTTTGCGGATCACAGATTTGTCCCTGAACAGGTCGGAAAGGGCGTGGAAAAAGTAGGAGGGGACCCTAGACGATCTGAAGGGACCCTGGGCCTTTCAACAGTAAGAATGCAGTTGTCCAGGGAATAAAACTCAAAATTTCCACGCTGCTCCGCAGCGCAATTTAACTACAAATTATATTATATGCGGATTTTTTTAAAAAAATCGTGTCGTTTCTCGGCGCATTTATGTGTTATGTTGCTACTTTCCTATATGATTGGGCAAAATTGTTCGCTTTAGCACTTTTTAACGCACTTTTAAACGCACAATAACATTGTTAGAGGGTTCCGCGTCAAAACTTCTAATGCAGAACTTCTAACGTCAAATCTTCCAAGCCAAAACTTCAATAGGCAAAACTTCTATGCGTCAAAACTTCTAACAGTCAAAACTTCTAATGAAAAAACTTCCAAGCGACAAAACTTCTAATGAAATAACTTCCAATGCCAAAACTTACAAGCGTCAAAACTTCCAATGCAACAACTTCTAAGCGTCAAAACTTCTTAGCGTCAAAACTTCGAATGAAAAAACTTCCAAGTGACAAAACTTCTATTGAAATAACTTCCAATGCAAAAACTTACAAGAGTTTAAACTTCCAATGCAAAATCTTCTAAGCGGCAAAACTTCCAACAGTCAAAACGTCCAATGAAAAACTTCCAAGCGTCAAAACTTATAATTGCCAAAAGCAAGTAGGCAACTGAGGTGCGTTACCAAAAATTGTATTAACATAATCGAAGCTGACCTAACCTTTACAGCAACTACGGTCGCAGGGACCCACGTTTAAACGCTCCGCTCGCATTCGCTCGCTGCGCTGTGGAACCTACCGGGGGGAGGGGGCTATCGCCCCCCCCCCCCCCCCCCCCCCGCAGACCATCTCGTAGACAACTGGTCCATGGGGATCGTCAAATCGCTGGTTTTTGGTAACGCACCACAAACATTGGACCAACTTTTGGCAATTACATAGCTGGAAACTGAAATATGCCCAAGTAGAAGTTTTGGAATTAGAAGATATTTAATTTCAAGTTTTATCGCGGAGAAGTTTTTGCTTTAGAAGTTTTAACGGTTGGAAGCTTTGTTGCTAGGCAGTTTTGTCATTAGAAGTTTTGTCGCTTAGAAGTTTTGGGATTGAAAGTGATTTAATTGGAAGTTTTGTCGCGAAGAAGGTTTTGCTTTGGAAGTTTTGACGGTTGGAAGTTGTGTCGCTTAGAAGTTTTGGGATTGGAAGTTATTTCATTCGAAGTTGTGTCGCGAAGAAGTTTTGGCTTTGGAAGTTTTGACGTTTGGAAGTTTTGTCGTTCAAAAGTTTTTGCTTTGGAAGTTTTGACGCGAAGAAGTTTTTCCATTATAAGTTTTTCCATTGGCAGTTTTGACGTGTGTAAGTTTTGACTTGGAAGTTCTGTCGTTAGAAGTATTTCCTTAGAAGTTTTGTCGGCACACCTTTTTAGAGGTCCGCACCATACGCAATGCGACGCATTGATGACAATGCATATCCAGGCAGACAAAAAAAAATCGCGACGCTCCGCGGCGCAATTGATTTAAGGGTTTCAGGTCTTGAGGCTAAGAAAATATTCGACGTTGGTATAGCTGATTCCAAATTGGTGTCGCTGGTTCCAAAGTTAATATGGCAGTTGGCTAACTCCAGCTCCTAAAAGTTGGTATGGCCCATGCCATGCCTATCATACTGCATTCTCCATTCTTGTAACGTGCTTTTTCATCCGTTTTGTTTGGCCCTTTCAACGCTTGGGAAGGGACCCTTTCATCGATCGGGAAGGGGGACCTTTTGAGGCGCCGCCCCCTACTCCCCCCCCCCCCCCCCTGGACGAAATCATGGCTACGTGCCTGCCACACAGAGTCATTATGCAGTGTCAGTATCACGTGACTGAGAAACTGGCTCGATCCGCCAGTGTGTGCACTCAACTGGCTATAGCCGGCTATAGCCGGCTAACTCCGGCTCGGACCGGTCCATGCCAGGCCACCCCCCACTATCACCAATCAGAAAAGCTGCTAATGGAGGAGTGGCCTGGTCTCGACCAATAGCGACCCGAGATCCGGGGCTGGTGGCCGAGCCCGCTTACACCTTTATGCGTGGCTGACTGCGGGTCGCCCGGACGGGCGTCACCTAAAGTCAAAAAGGGGCAAGGGTCGACGATCGACAGCGTTACGTGGTACGTACCCGCTGGCGGCGCGCGCTCCGGTCACGTGGAGGGCACGGGCAGTCAGCTGACGCAGTCCGGCGCTGCGCTTCGTCCCAAAACACCACAGCAGACGCATGGCTCTGTCTGATAGCTGGGAGTGACGGGGTACTGCGGTATCACGTGCTCGCCGGGCTGCTGGAGGCGGGGCTCACCCGACACCAGGCTCACGATGGCGCCGGCTAGAGAGCCGAGGGTCGGACTCCACAGGCCTGCCAGAGAGGAGCTGGAATAAACACCGCGGCGGCACCGCCCCACGTCCTCAGCCGATCACGAATAACGCAGTACTGGACCGGCTCCTGACGCCCGCCAGGCCGCAGTACACCTTTAGCCGGCAGCGCGCTTCTCGCTGCGTAAATCTCGGTGGTATGTTATTCCGGCCATTGCACCATGGGGGAGGGGCAGCAGCCGACTCTGGCCGGGGTCAAGGTCGACATGTCTGGCGGCCAGCTGTGGTCCGTGGCGGCACTGGTGGATCCCAACGGCCAAAACAGGCTGGTTTGGGGAGGGCAAATCCCAAAGAGTCTGCAAAAAAATGTGGAATATTTATTAGCACTCGCTTTCATATGCGATCTAAAAAGCCATTAGTTGTATTCAAAAAACTTCCTGTCTTTGTCGTTGCTTGGGAGAAAAGGGCAGGCATGACTCCGATGTTCCTTACCCCTGGATCCAATTTTGCTGCCCGTTGATTGGCCGGGTTTTCGCCATTTGGGAAACGCATTTTGCCAATGATACTTGTTGGGCTGTGTCATCAACTCAAGTCAACAACCCCGATCACACTCTTCACCAGAATTTGTCATCTCCTGAGCCATAATAAGAAACACCATAAAAATATAAATGCAGGCGCTTGATAGCCTCAACGCGCTGAAGCCCCCTTCCTAAAAACACACACACACACACACACACACACACACACACACGAATATAAATGCCGAAAATAAGTAAAGCCAACTTAAAATTATGATTTAACACCATGCTGTAAGCTGTTTAGTGAGGTTATGAATACGCATGAGCTTATGAATAAGCATTGTTTCTGGCGTTGAAGTCTCCAGTATTGGTACGTCATATGTTCTTAACTGTCAACAGACAAATGAGGATATAGTTTCTATTCCTCGGTAATGCAGCGATCTTTGCTAATTGCGATCCATTTGAAGCTGAAGACGATCCCGATCTGGCACCCAGATCACACACTCACCATCAATTTATTTCCGGGAATTATTATCGGCCAGATAAATGTTCATTGCTCGTTGATAAGAGATACATGTATTTTATTTCATGCTACAACGCTGAAACATTTCATTACGTGTTATTTGTTTTGTTATAGGTGTACTCCACAGTCGATGTATCTCATTTCAGTTTTGATTGAAATATAATAATACAAAAATAATGAATAAATAATAATCATTAAAAAAATGTGAAAGGCTTAGACAAATTCGTCGTAATATTTCCAAGGAAAATTATTTTAAATGTACTACTTACCAAGAACTTTGTATTAAAATATATGATTTAAACATCATGATATATGGACCGCCTGCGTTGCGCCTACAGTGGTATACGTCGATTACACAATATACAAGACACATGTCCTTTGAATATTGCCCGGGAGAATCATTTACCAAGTAGAAACTAACTAACTACGAGGAATTCGAGATCCCGCTTACACTTTAGTAAACTTTTCATCCACTAATAAACATCAAATATTTAGATAAAATATATTCAACTAGGCAGTTAGTCTTTGTTGATTTGGCACAACTACCTACTCGTAGATATTTCCGAGATTTATAGTATACAATTGACACACCAAAAACAAAATCTAGCAATGCTTTTGCAATGCTTAATTTCAGACGTTGAAAATATTTTGAAAGAACCAATTGCAAGCTACCGAGATGGAAATAAAATGAAAGTCTGGAAGTTGTAAGACAATGCGAATCGATTAGTAACTTGAATTAAGCCACAAGCTGTAAAAACGGCCGACCGTCAAAATGGTGAAATCGTCCGCCCGTGGAGTTAGCAGGCGTAAAGCGGACCGTTCTTTTTTTGCCATGTGCTTACTGAACTGGTCGCCGGGCGGTATTATATAATACCTCCCGGGACCCGGAAAAGTTGGTTTAAGTCCGAGGTCAGCCTGACAAATTTGTGCACGAGCCCGTAGGTCGAGTGCAAAAAAAATCAGAATGACCGAGGACTTAAACAAACTGCCGGCCCAAGGAAGGTATTTATTTTACCATATGCCGTTTATGTGCTGTGTTCTTTTACAGATTGGATCAATTGAACTTCAAGTATTTAATCAGCCTATTAGGTACGCACTGTGACATTCGTATATAAGGACCTTTTTCTCTGCATTTGGGTTTCCGAATGTCCAATAATCAAGACCTCCAAGAAAAGAGAAACACGATAAGAGAGAAGAAAGCTAATAGAATCCAGTCGCGATTCAGATACTCTACTGTGAGGAAAAATAATGGAGCAACGGATCAAACTACTTCAAGAACACTGCAAAGAACAGAACAGTGTCAATCTTCTGGAGTGGTGCAAAACGACACTCACCTTACTCGTGTGCCCTTCTATCGATTGAAACAAGGAAGGATAATAGCGGGCACTATGAAGCGATCACCTTACATTGCATGCTTTCAGTCGTCAACCACTTCCAAAAGAATCACAAACTGTACCCATAATCAAACCAGTAGACAAGTATGATTACGCAGTGCTATGAATTGTCGGCACACGATTTCGTTTTGCCGTATGTTATTGGCGTCAGATATCCGAATAATATGCGCATCAATATGTATGTGTGTTGTATTTAATACAATAAATAGTTACGTATGTGACACTGTGACAGTGCAACAATGTTCACAGGGGTTATCACTGGGCGATTCACAGGGTTTATTCGACAAATCCAGTAATCATAAATATAGCAAATATGTATGTGTGATTTTGGCACTTCCGCTCTGAACATTCTGTTAAATAATTGTCTGGGAAACTAAAAACGACCCGGGCCAAATCGTTTCCCAAATACCTTCAACACTAGCCGCAGCGGGCCGAAAGCGATTCCCGAAAGCACGTGCTAATGTTGAAAGGGTATCTCGGCATATGGTAAATATAATTATCCATGCGCTACACGGCAGCCTATATTATCACAAATATTACGTTATTTATTATCCTATATTATCACAAATATTACGTTATTGTGACGCTGGGAAAACAAATGATTGCTGAATCAACACAAGTTAAAACAAAAAACAAGACGTCATTACAACAAAATGTACAGTACGTTGTCACTACCGTGCATGCTTTTGTGGTTTGGGTTCAAAGGAATAAGAAGTGAGGACACACAAGGGCGTAGCCAAGGGGGCCAAGGGACCATGCCCCCCCCCCCCCCCCCCCCCTTGGAGGCCAGGTGGACCCTCTGGCGACCGAGCGAGGGCCCCCTGGGGCCGAAGGCCCCAGTGTTTTGGATGGTGTCAGGCGCCCGCAAAACGCGTGGAATCCTTTTTGGCATCCTTTAGGTGGAAGGATGCATGTGTTGTACCGCTGTACAAAAAGGGTGACCGGCGCGATCCTGCGAATTTTAGGCCAATTTCTATTACCAGTGTGCCTGGAAAACTTTGTGAAAAATGTGTTTCTGTTCAACTTTCATCCTACATTGACCAAAACCATGTATTGTGTGACAACCAACACGGATTTCGAGGTAATCATTCGACTGAAACTGCGATGATTGATACACTTAATTTTCTTTCATCTAAAATGGAAAATGGTCATGTATCCACTCTTCTAGCGGCTGACACATCCCGCGCCTTTGATAGCGTTGAGCATACACGTTTGTTAGATAAATTAGGATGGTATGGCGTGGACAGGCATTGGTTCGAGGACTGGCTGAGAAATAGGTGTCAGAGCATCCGGGGCAGCGGCGCCGGGCCATTACCAGTGACGCATGGGGTAATTCAGGGATCATTACTAGGACCAAAATTGTTTTTGATGTTTACTAACGATCTTGCAGCACATTTACCATTTGGTACGCTGATGACGTACAGTTCTTAGATTCCGGCCTGGTTGAGAACTTGGCATCACTAAAGGAGCGTATGGAAAGCACACTCGACGTTGCTCTTCTCTGGTTCACTCAAAATCGACTTAAACTTAATCCTAGTAAAACAGAACTGCTGTTTGTCAAACCGAAGCAGAAAAGATGCAAATCCTTGACAATAAAATTTGGTGACGCAGAGATAAATCCATCTCCACACGCAAAAATTATCGGTGTATACGTTGACTCGTCGTTGTCATGGGAAAAACAAGTGTCTCAGGTCACCCGTCGCTGTTTCTATGTTCTCGTCGGTTTATCTAAATTGAGACACAGAATACCTTTCGAAACTAAGAAACTACTGATGCAGGCACTCGTGTTCCCCCATTTGCATTATTGTCTGACTGTATGGGGCGGTTGTTCTGCCACACTGCGTCATCGGGTGCAGAAGGTTATAAATTTTGGAGCACGCATCGTCACTGGACTGTCCCGGCGTGAGCATATCACTCCTGCCCTGGAATCGTTAGGGTGGGATCGGCTTGACGGCATGTTGGAGGAGCGTGATGCGGCCATGTTGCGCAGACTGATGTCGCCCGGCGCGCCGCCGGCGCTTGCCGATCTCGTACGGAGTCGGTCCGATGTGTCGGTTAGGGCCACTCGTGGAACTCGTGGAGGTCATCTGGAACTCCCAAGAGTGCGGACAGAGCGTGGCAAACGCACATTTCCGTTTAGAGCCGTGAGTGTGTGGAATGCGCGCAAGGGTCGCCTGTGATTAGCGTCTGCAAACCTGGGAACAATTAACACCATTTTAGATAGATTTATGCATTGTGTACCCATTTATTTTTATTCTCATGTTCATGACGTGAGGGCAGAAAAGCCATGTTTTATGGAGTCCCTTAATAAACCTGACTATGACTATGAATACGCCTTACATCGCATAAAAGAACGCCCACGAACATAAAAATAAATCGTAACACGAATAAATAACAGCACTTGCTTGTTTGTTAAAGGCATGCATATGTAAATACGTAGACAAGGGCCCAAACCAGTCTGGAGAGGGCCCTCTATCAGCTTTTGAAGGGCCCTGCCGATCTGCAGAGGACCCCCTGCCGGCATTTAGAGAGCCCCTGCCGGTTGTAGAGGGCCCTCTGTCGGCCCTTATAGGGCCCTGCCGATCTGTAGAGGGTCTCTGCCGATCTGGAGAGGGCCCCTGCCGGCCTTTAGAGGGCCCTGCCGATCTGTAGATCGCCCTGCGAATCTGTAGAGGGCCCCTACCGGCATTTAGAGGGCCCTGCCGACCTGTAGAGGGCCTTCTTCCAGCCTTTAGGGGCCCTGTCGATCTGCAGTGTCCCAGCCAATCAGCAGAGGGCCCTCTGCTGGCCTAAAGAGGGCCCTGCTGATCTGTAGAGGGCCTCTGCCGGCATTTAGAGGGCCCTGTCGACATGTAGAAGGCCCTCTTCCAGCCTTTAGGGGCCCTGCCGATCTGCAGTGTCCCAGCCAATCTGCAGAGGGCCCTCTGCCGGCCTTTAGAGGGCCCTCCCAGACCAGCCGAGTGCCATCTTACACCGCCTGATGATTCTCACACCTGGGTCTGGAGCCCTCTCAGACCAGGATTTGGGGCCCTCTCATACCGGGGCCTGTGGTAATCTGAACCGGCATTTCATACGACTCTGCCGGCCCTCTCAGTCTCAGACCGGACGAGGGCCCCTCTAACCGGCCTCTTGGGGGGTTAAAAATGTCGGAACGACCCCTGACCACTTCCAAATGCGACAAGTACTGAAATATACACTACTTCGACTACTACTTCATAGTATAATGTAATATGACCGCTTCCAAATGCTACTGCATGTACTGAATATACACTACTTCGGCTACTACTTCGTATATTTGCTGGAGTTTAATTCAATAAATACAGATATAATCTATGGAAATACAAGTTATTGATAACGAACAAAACCTTTAATTTATAATAGACCAAACAATTTCGATACAAATTATATATTGTTTAATTAATTTGGGTGTTACATTCCTTACTGTTCTACCCGTTGTTCTATTACCCTGACAAAAAGGCCGGCCACTGTTTGGTTCACGCTGCAAATATATAAATGGCGCCATATATGTCGCTTCTCTCTTATCGGTTTCTGATACACAATAAGTGCGTTCGGAAGGCGCAAAATTTCGCGAAATTTCTCATGGTCGTTCGGTAGGAATTTCGCGAAAAATTCGCCGGGTTCGCCGTATGTGCGTCAAGTATGTATCTAAACAATTATTTCACAAGAATTATCTTTGGTTGTCAGCAATTATTTTGAGAGAGACTACTGTTGATCACAGATGACACAACTAATCAAGAATACAAACATGCAATTTAAATCATTTGACTTCACTTCAGCAAAAAACTTGACGATTGGCAGGAAATTTTCGGGATATGGAGCTCCTATGGATATGGTAGCCAGGCTGGTTATGGATTCAACACTGATTGAATCGATTGGAATCGTTCAATCAAAATTCCTTGAATCAAACAATAATTGATTCACCACCAGATCTTTTGATTCATGAATCGTGATTGAATCAAAACCCGCATCAAATCAAGGCTGATTGAATCAAAAGATTTAACGATTCTTAACGATTGAAGTACACTGGTAAATTGTGCAAATACATACAGTCCCGGTAGCTACATTCATTTATACTGAAATTGTATTGCTCTAACAATGTTTTAATGATCATATATGTATGTTTTAATTTGTATTGATTTGACATAAATTCACCACATATATTTAAATGTTGAATCAAACGTGAATCGATTAAAATATTTGCTTTGATTATTTGAATCGGAAAGAATCTATTCTCAAGATTGTATCTGTGAATCGAACGGTGATTAATAACCAGTCTGATGGTAGCCATCAAAGCTGTTGTCCGTTTTGGCGCTTATGTTTCGTGTAATAGCGCATCGTTGCTGCCTTGTTGTAGAATGTCAAATTGGGTGATGGTGCGTGGTTCATGGTTGAATTTGAAGTTTGCTTGCATTGTAAAGTGGGAGGGTTACTACTTACTAGTAAGGCGTGTAAGCAAGTGTGAATGATGGCAAGGGCGTAGGCAAGGGGGGATGAAGGGGGCCATGGCCTTTCCCCCCCCCCCTCCCCCTGGAAGCCAGGGGCCCCTCTGGCGACCGAGCGAGGGCCCCTGGGGTTGAAGGCCCAAGAGTTTTTGATGGTGTCAGGCGCCCGCAAAACGCCCTACGTCGCATAAAAGAACGCCCACGAACCGATAAAAAAAATCATAACACGAATAAATAACAACACTTGATTGTCTGTTAAAGGCATGTATATGTAAATACGTGCAAAAGGGGCCCCTTATTATGACACTAACATTATGTTAGTGTCATAATTCCTACCCCAGAATCCAGATCACTGCACAATAATTTAGATGGGACGGAATTAATGCATTGTACTGCAATAGAAGTTGCTGTGGGGATAAATAAAGCTTGGATATTCCGATAACTCCTATATATTACGGCTTATCACACATATTACACTATATATATGACTATTCCATTTACGATTTTCATCTACAAGAACTCCTAAGTATTTGATGCATGGGTTTATCGTGATTGGTGTATCATTTAATACTATGTCAAGATCTTGTCACGTCACTGATCTTGAATAGATTTGGTAATTTGTCTTTGATGCGCTTAGTGATAATATATTTACATGGAACAACTCGATATTTTTGGAATTAATTCATTAATCTTTATTTGCAGCTCTTCAACATTGCTAGCTTGAATACAAATTGCCGTATATCATCAGCAAATAAATGAAAGGTGTCTATTTCTGTTGTATCCCTGATGTCATTAATATAGAGAATAAATAAAAGAGGACCTAAAATTGAACCCTGTGAGACGCCAATTTTCATCATTTGTTTCTTAGATGCAACCTCATCTATTATTGCCATTTCATGCCTCTTATTAATATATGACTATCGTGTTGTAGAAACCCCTCGTATCACTATGCGGTGTATTTTTTCAAGAGAATTGTCAAGCAAACTGTATCCAAAGTTTTCTGTAAATCAAGGTGGAGCATGTTATTTCGTTATTTTGTAGAAATTTGATAAACTTCATCGTACATTTGAACAATCGGCATGTACATACGTACTGTGTTGTTTCCTGAATCCGAATTGAAGAAGATTAAGGATAATATTTGCATTAACCCGCGCCCCGCTGGAGGTGGCAGAATCTGCCCCTCCCTCCCGGATTTTCTCAATAACTTGAAAACAACAATAACTTAAAAACATATCGACGTCAATCCTTCAGTACCTTATGCTGCATGAATTATACGTCTTATCACAACATTTAAATGACAATGGTGGATTACTTTGGGAGATAATGACGTTTTAATCACGTCATGTCATGTAATTTTGGTGGGAAAACGATACATGCTTGAAAAATCATAGAAATGCGAGTTTTGACGAAAATTGCAAGTAAGTTGAAAAAAGGAAATGACACAATATTAAAAATGACTATCTCGGATTTTGAAATTTTGTGTTTTTCACTCCCAAAAATGAGAAAATTACACTTGTTTTTCGTTGTCAAAATCTTATTTGTCGTTGTTTTACAACATACAACGCACTGTACTGTTTTAATGATGTGGGCCTCCTTGGCTACGAGGGCACCTCTGGTCCCATTTCCCCCCCCCCCCCCCCCCCCCTGGGCGAAATTCTCCCTACGCCCCTGAGGACACATCAGTTTGTAGATTTATAGATTATATTGATGAGTCAAATGTCGTCATACCGTACAGACGCTGGCGCCATTGTGACTTCATTTCATAAACTAACGTGGTGTATTTGATCTGACAAGCTGACCTGTGATGCTATCGTTTATGCCCAGGTCGTTATGATGCAGATTCCTCCAGACAATATTGTAATGGTGTGCGCTATTTGTAAGGAATAATAGCAGTAACCTAGTAATTATCTGTGGTTTCGATAGGGGAGGGAAAAAACATAAACTTGTGTAAATTGTCCTTACGCCAAACTTACCAAAAACGGACGAGTTTAACTTCGCGATTAAATTGCTCATCTGCAGCTTGCAAAAATAAGTGTCGCGGTTTTGATAGGGAAACACTCCCAAGATTAATTAAGTCGATTTAGTTGAGAATGTCTGATGGCGCAATGTTACGGAAGAAACTATGTCGATCGAATACGAATCACATCGGTTTTCGGTGATAATTTCGACCAGGGGCCCCGCCACACCTTTGAAATGGGGGAGGACGGGATCGAGGGAAGCCGAGTGGTCGCCGTCAGAAAGAAGTTGTTGACCGGGGAAGGGGGAGGTGGAGTGTCACCGAACACCGACAAATGTTGTTGACCGCGGGGTGGAGCGTCAGTGAAAAGCTGTTGAGCAGCTACTGGAGCGTCATCAGTGAAAGCTTGTTGGACAGGGGAGAGGTAACAAATAATGAATATAACTGAACACTAATTTATAGTTGTTTGTAGGGGAAAATTGAGGGGGATAATCCCCCTGACTCAAGAATGGGGTGACCCCCCTCCCCCCCCCCCCCCCCCCCGTGGCAAAGCCCCTGATTTAGACTCGCTTTCAATAAATTTGATGAGATACTGCGACGTTATAAATTCGCGGTGAAAGTAAATCAGTATGGTCTCGGAAATCTTTTAAGACCAAAATTGAAACATGAAATTTATATTCAGACCATGAGTAATAGGATGTTAAGTTGAAAACAAAAATGCAATTGAAAGTCCAGTATAAGTAAAGTGTTGACGGTATGCATAATACTCCAGTAACAGCTTTAATGAATTCGGTAGTCTTATCTTTTTTATGGTTTCAAAAATGAAAAAAATAAAAACATCCAATATATTGTTAAAAAAAAAGTTGTTCAAAATGATAGTTTGTGCTAGTAATATATTATTGTAATCAAAAGAAAAGCCGAACTATTCTAACGCGTTTCGATTCACAAATCAACATCAGAATCATTCATCAATAAATTTGATGAATGATCGATTCACAAATCAATCATTCTCTGATGTTGATTTGTGAATCGAAACGCGTTAGAAAAGCTCGGCTTTTCTTTTGATTAAAATAATATATTATTACCACAAATGATCATTTTGAACAAATTTTTACAATGAACAAGTTGCTAAACTTTCTCCAACTCTTATCAAACATCCAATGTATTATTTGTCTAAACCTACAGCATCCTTGTTATCTTGGGTAAGCGTCAGGCCAGAAATGATAGTGAATGAGAAATATCAATAAGTTTATCTTCTAGCATGATGCATACGTAGGCATGATGCACAACAACCATTCCCAAGGACTGTCCTTGAATAATTTGTAAGACAATAATAATTAGCAAGAGAGGCTATTGCGTACCATAAGGAATAAGTAGGGAATAACCATAAGGAATACTTGAATAAGGAATAAGTAGGGAATAACCATAAGGAATACTTGAATAAGGAATAAGTAGGGAATAACCATAAGGAATACTTGAATAAGGAATAAGTAGGGAATAACCATAAGGAATACTTGAATAAGGAATAAGTAAGGAATAACCATAAGGAATACTTGAATAAGGAATAAGTAGGGAATAACCATAAGGAATACATGAATAAAGAATAAGTAGGGAATAACCATAAGGAATATTTGAATAAGGAATAAGTAGGGAATAACCATAAGGAATACTTGAATAAGGAATAAGTAAGGAATAACCATAAGGAATATTTGAATAAGGAATAAGTAGGGAATAACCATAAGGAATACTTGAATAAGGAATAAGTAGGGAATAACCATAAGGAATACTTGAATAAGGAATAAGTAGGGAATAACCATAAGGAATACTTGAATAAGGAATAAGTAAGGAATAACCATAAGGAATATTTGAATAAGGAATAAGTAGGGAATAACCATAAGGAATACTTGAATAAGGAATAAGTAGGGAATAACCATAAGGAATACTTGAATCAGGAATAAGTAGGGAATAACCATAAGGAATACTTGAATAAGGAATAAGTAGGGAATAACCATAAGGAATACTTGAATAAGGAATAAGTAGGGAATAACCATAAGGAATACTTGAATAAAGAATAAGTAGGGAATAACCATAAGGAATACTTGAATAAGGAATAAGTAGGGAATAACCATAAGGAATACTTGATTAAAGAATAGGTAGGGAATAACCATAAGGAATACTTGAATAAAGAATAAGTAGGGAATAACCATAAGGAATACTTGAATAAGGAATAAGTAAGGAATAACCATAAGGAATACTTGATTAAAGAATAGGTAGGGAATAACCATAAGGAATACTTGAATAAAGAATAAGTAGCAGCGGCTCAGGGCGATTCTTTATCACAAAACTTAAAGTCCAGAACCATGTTCAAAGGCACATGCTTCTAAATACGTACTGTGCCGGAGCCGCAATGATAGTAAGTAAGAAGATTTATGTCCGTTTTTTTAACGTTAAAAATGAGTTACCGTCGTCATAGCTTGATTGTAGTTGGAACTTGGACATGGTGTGCCTCAGTAAAACGAATCATATCCACCAGGGATGTAGGAACGTCACGAAAAGTGGGGAACAGTGAAACTTTGATCTCGTCGCTTGAGAGAAACATAGCCCTCTATGGAATATGTATTTGAATATGCGGGCTCTTGTCGTCTTAGCGAACCTTTACCATGACAACTTTGGCTCACTAAGCAAGATTTTAGCACAAAAAAGGTGAAAAAGTGGGTGGGCAGGGGGCCATGGCCCCCGGCCCCTTGTTCCTACGCCTATGATATCAGCATCGATTTGGTTAGCATTTGTAAAGGCTATATGCGTATATATTATCATCCACCATATCCTACCATGCAACTCCATCTAGCAGCCGTTCTAGTTCCATATATTGTAGACTCTAGAGCTACATTTTAGACATTTTGTACCAAAATATTGTAATAGGTATATGGCGCTAATTTCTAAAAACATGTCTGTATACCTCCTTTTGATCCTTATTTCAACTCTCAACTTTTAAACCTTACTACTTCCTCAGAGATTATAGAGATCCCTCAGCCCGGCCGGCCGACCGGCTGCGGGGCCGGTCGGCCGGCCGGGCGTGCGGGGCGCCGGCCCCGCTGGTCGACGGCTCGCACGCCCGGCCGGTGGCGAGGGGGCGCCGCTTCGCGAACGGGAGCCGCTGAAAAACGCGAGGCGGCGCGGGCGGGGGCCGCCGATGGGCCCCATCGGGCTGATGGGCCAATCGGACTGATGGGCCCAGTCGGGCTGATGGGCCAATCGGACTGATGGGCCCAGTCGGGCTGATAGGCACCGATGATAATTTTGATGTTGTATGGATGATTGCATGTTTGTTTGTTTTGAAGTGTTTTGTATGTAAAAATGATAATAAAAGTAAATTTTAAAAAACTTGCTCAGAGATTATGCCTACATTAAGCTTAAAACGTGCATGCTTTGTAGTGAATGCGTATTTTTAAAATATACTTATGTTGAAAGCTTCCGGATATATATATATATATATATATATATATATATATATATATATATATATATATATATATATATATATATATATTTATTTTAGTTTTCAATGTTAGTCAGCCATCTCATATTTGTTTGTTTCCGGCTTTAGAGTGTGGGATTCGCTGCCGTTGCATGGCCGCGCGGTGTCCACGTGAGCCGGGCCCGGGCGGAAGGCAACTGCAGCTCTGCGGCCTTTATAAAGCGGCGGGCGGCGGCATGCAGTGTCAGTCCAGCCCCGTCCGAGGAAGGTGGAGGAGTCTGCGTTACCTGCGTTGCCTTAGTATTCACCACTGCTCGACATGGGAAAGAGGGTAAGTATTCCATTGAGCCCAGATCGTTTGTACCCAGAACGGAGGGCGCAGGTGTACAGGGGCGGTATCATACCCTGATTTCGTAATGGGAGAGCTTGCTTGTGTCTCATCCGGGAAGTTCCATTTTTGAAGACAAGACACGGAAATTCCGCAATGCATATATCGTATATTGCGGATGTATAGTAAGTTATTTGCTATTGGACACAGCGATGATGTGCCACGTAATAATTATATCAGTTGTTGCACATGGTCGCGGTCCAGACGGACGGGACCCTGCACTCGGATACGGTCTGCAGCAGCCGCTGTTTACTCGGCTGGTACGTCCGACCCTATGTCCGCCTTTTCCCGGGGCGGGCGTGCTGACCGTCTGTCCGCCTCTGCCCGGGGCGGGCGGGCTGACCGTCTGTCCGCCTCTGTGCCCGGTCCGCCTCTGTGCCCGGGGCGGTCGGGCTGACAGTCTGTCCGCCTCTGTACCCGGGGCGGGCGGGCTGACAGTCTGTCCGCCTCTGTGCCCGGTCCGCCTCTGCCCGGGGCGGGCGGGCTGACCGTCTGTCCGCCTCTGCCCGGGGCGGGCGGGCTGACCGTCTGTCCGCCTCTGCCCGGGGCGGGCGGGCTGGCCGTCTGTCCGCCTCTGCCCGGGACGGACGGGCTGACCGTCTGTCCGCTTCTGCCCGGGGCGGGCGGGCTGACCGTCTGTCCGCCTCTGCCCGGGGCGGGCGGGCTGACCGTGTGTCCGCCTCTGTGCCCGGGGCGGGCGTGCCGTTCCGAGACGGTGTCACTCCCCGTCCCGCCTGAGATGACTATTGTTTACCCTCCTGTCCAGGAGTCTACCAAGTGTGTGCCTGTAGTGAAACTTGGCAATTGTTCTGCTCTCGGTGAACTTAAGAGCCAGAGTGGGGTGAGGGAACAGGTCTGTTGCCTTTCGGCCTTAACACTTAACCATAAGTACATGTTCCATTATCACTCGGGTGTTACTTTAAAAAGAAAGCTATAGCGATACCAGTTTGTTTATTTGTACCATAACGTTTTAGTGACCTTGCCCTTCTTCATTCATTATGTGTTTCAAACATTCCGAAGATACCTTGCAATGCAATGAATTAGTGTCTTGTTGCCTCATTAGTGTTCACTATTTGCATCTCAGCTGTAATTATACAACGATGAAACTAAAGAAAACGGCTTGGCAATAAAGGGAATAGGTATGACATGTCGTGCTCCCCGTGGAGGGTCATATTCCACCTTTAATTAAAGGGAAATAATGACCTTTTCCAACAAAAATGGAGTTAGTATTTGAAATCGACACACTATGCCAAAATATGATTTAAATGCATCGCATTTTGCATATAAAGATTCCTTTAGACATCTCAAGTTAAACTTTATAAGCGTGCCACACTTAACGACCGGTACTTTACAAGTACTTTTGGTCCTCATCAAACTGCAGGCTTTTCCCGTATTGCTTTTTTACGCAATGGTATGGAAAATATATTTTGCGTTCTGCTTGTTTTGATTATATGCCCGCCCATCCTTTAAAATTAACAACCATTGAATAAAAAGGTAACCAAATTAACAGTTAACTTGTGTTGTGCACCCAACGGCGGCCTAGTTCGTGGTTGTGACCCTCAATTTGTGAAAATTGTTTCATTTATTTTCAACATTAGAAGTTTTGTATAGTTTTGTCTCTGGCTGTATATAACACTATGCTTTAGCTTATGATAAATAACCATCCCCTCCCCCCCAAAAAACAACAATCATTGGAAACGCTGGCAATTGAAATCGGAAGTTCACTCTTGCACCCAACGGCAACCTATTTAGTGTCGGCGATTTGTTTGGAAGTGCCCATTCAACAACGTTGAACAGATTGATACAAAAACGTATTGTGTGTCGCTTTCGCTTTCCAATAGTGGAGGGAAATACTGGACATAAACTCCTTAAGAAGTATATGTACTTGCTTTTTAATTTTTCCAAACTTCCAACTTTGAATTCGGGAATGATTCTATTGTATTCCTAAATTTAGATCACATCATTTCAATACCATAACGGTAGCCAAGGAAATTGTTGCTAATCAAATCAAAAGGTCAAGGTTTCCCTTTAATACAGTCTTCATACATACTTCATACATTCCATCCAATCGTCCTAGTAACATGAGCTACTGTTTACCGCGTCGTGAGCCCTCTGCACCCCCTGATCCCAGTAACTCGCTGCAGTCTTCACCCACTGGTGTTACCGACCGCATGACTGGTCACTAGTGTTACCGACCGCATGACTGGTAAACAGATCGCATTCCCTGGAAGTATCGTCATTGCCATGCTTTGGTTACATATAGTTTGGCTTTTAATTATTTAGTTTAATTTAAGCTTTTAATGAGGCTTTGAATTTAAGCTTGCAGGGGATATTTCCCTGCCTGCTTAATTTACTATTGCGTAAATTGTGCGTAATGCTGGTGCTATATCGGTAAGTTTGTTTTCCGGTTACAGAAGTGTTCTTCCTACTTCGCTTAAACATGAATCGTAATTTAATCGCAAACAGTGTGAATCATAGCCAGCTAGGTGCTAGTGCTTGCTAGTTAGCTTGTTTGTGAAAAACCTCGCAGGATGTGTACAAATTGTTGAAACATCAGTATAAAATACTAGTCAATTGACGGTTTACTTTTCAATTACTCTTTGTCAAACGTGTGTAAAAGCGAATCACACCATTCATGATATATATGATCGCGGAAATAGCCAAGCAACTTGTGTTTCTGGAACTGGTCTAAGAGGATAAATATCTCTGAAATGATTTGTTTTTTATTCGTCTCGCACCATGAACATTGGACACTTCCCATCAGTTGGTTTGATCGTCTTTGCCTCATGCACTTCTGGTTTGCAGACCTCATCGCCCGCTGTGTTTATGCACTGTGACGCAGCTGGGGATGCTGCTGTTGGAACGCTGCCAAGTTATGCACGTGTTTAGGCCGTCCCGTGTCAACACTAGCACACATCTGTTCCCGCCCATCCGACCGTGTCGCCGCAGCCGCTGCAGTCACCCTCGTTGTAACCCAGTCACTCCATCACCCCCGTAACTCACGTCACCCCCGTAACCCACGTCACCCCCTCCCGTCACGTCACGTCAGACATTAGAGATGCAAATAATACTACACACAGACGAAATGTCGGTACCACAACCGTTCAATGCTGCAGGGAAAATGGAGTTGTCTGTTCCGACCGAAGTTGATCCAGGGTGCGTGCATTACTTAATAAAATGCACGCGATGTTGGAATGACACGTTTTTCTAAGAAATCAAGAGAAGATGGTCGGTATCATCAGATGTCAAGACTAGCATTTACCGAAAGGTTCTTTTTGTACATAATTAAATTTGTTGAAGCCTAATGCTATTACGAGACATTGTAACTCGTCAAAAGGGAAGTTTTTCTTACTTTTGGATGCTTCTATCCTTCACTACTAAAACAATATTTCACGCTGCTACAGCGTTATAAACTAAACTCATGTTGTAGCATCATACCTATGAGCATAGGAAACTACAATATATTTGTTAGATCAAAATAAAATAAAAATATACTCCTTGCTTAGCCACTGCTCTGGTCTCTCATACGTTGTCTCCATGCAACGTCTCTGAATCGCTGCCGCGCGGCGTCTGGTCTGAGCGCTGGTCGGTTCAGGTTGGGTGCAGCCGAGGTCACCGGGGTCACAGGACCGCTGCCGCGCGGCGTCTGGTCTGAGCGCTGGTCGGTTCATGGAGGGTGCAGCCGCGGTCACAGGACTGCTGCCGGCTGTCGGCGTCTGGTCTGAGCGCTGGTCGGTGCAGGGTGGGTGCAACCGAGGTGGTCACAGAACCGCTGCCAGCTGCCCTCCGGGCACGGGCGGCAGACAGCCGAAGGCCGGTGGCGCCGTCTGTTGCATTCCTAACGTGCCCCGGAGCGCGCGGCAGACGATGACCTCGGCGTTCACGTAAGCAACGCATGCGGAGCTCATTTATTTCGTCTCCTCCGGGCCCCCGGCGGCTACAGGGGGCCAAAACCAGCGCAGAGTGTGCTAGTTCGTTGTTGGCGTGACCGCCTGGAGAGTGGTCACGGCCCACGGGTCCGCCCGCGGTGGTACATATCAGCTCTCAGGATATGTGACTGCTAAGCGGGTCAGACTGCTGGCTAACCGAAGACACTGGCAGAGCCCGTAAGAAGTTGAAATTGTATTTTAACCCGCGAGTTACTGGGGTATATTTCATAACGCGACTTACTGGGGGGGGCTATTTTTTGCCCCCCCCCCTCTGATCTCCGGAACTACTGGACCGAATGTAAAAATTAAAACTGCATTCGATAGCCCTGGGAAATTTATCGATGAAACATAATATTGTTGACTTCGGGGTCACCGATGACGTCACAGGTCAGGTCAAGTACAAAATGTTTGACCGTGTCAAAAGGTCTCTATGGATGGAATTGTCGCGCAAAATTGCGATATTAAACGCATAAGCCGTTGATAAATCGGTATGATTCGTGTGTCTGACACTTCTAAGTACCTTTCTAAGCTGTTTATGACCTTGGGTCAGGTCAAGGTCATCAGAGGTCAAACTGGAGATTACGGTCATTAGGCGTTGTAACACATGTTTATGGGTTTGTTTTTCGTCTAGAACGCGAAAAATTACCTTAGAACATTGTTTGTTCGATATAAATAGAAGTAAAAAGCAAAAATGGAAATGCGTTTTGTCATAGTAATGCTGTAAGAAGTGGTCGATTTTTGTCATTTAAAGGTCATAACTCGGTCATTTTAAAAGATATCGACTTTAAATTTGGTACACATATTCACCGCATACGTCTCGATCACATATATTCCGGTTTTTGGATAATTATGGTTTTTACTTGAAAATTTTGTTTTAAAAAAAAATGTCTTCGGATTTCTAAAAAATTTGAATTAAAAAAAACCTCAAAAATCCGAGATAGCAGTTTGATAGCCCGGTTTATTGTCAGTAATTTGATTTAATACAATTTAGTTTATCTTAAATATCGTACCTTTGACAGCGTTTTCCGCAAACCATTATTTTGCAACAAAAACCGAAGAACATGACGTCACTCTGACGTCATTCCCGGTTGACTTATCATAGCCTTATATTTTTAATTTTGCCAACATGTGTAGAATTGATGTGAGAGAAGTTACTGCAAGTTTGGTGACTATACGGGTGTTCGTTTAGGAGTTATTGCAAAATAACGGGAGGGGGGCAAAAAATAGCCCCCCCCAGTAACTCGCGGGTTAAACTGACATGAAACCGTCTCTGTATGGGTGGAATTCAATCAAATAGATCGGATGGGTTCCTTGGAGGGAATGTTTCACCTTTGTGTTGGTTTTGATCTGAGATAGACATTATCTTTGTCAGTTATTGAAATGTCTAAATTATTAACCACTTTCCCAAAAACTTATCCGTTTTTAAGCAAATGAATTTCGCATTTGCAAAATGGGGTCTATGATGGTGCCTCCGCTGATTGGCTGACAGCCACTTCAAGGTCGTTGGTCCTGGGAGTCTCACGACCTCGGACCTTGGCTGGATTACCCGCTGAGAGTACGATGTAAGCAACGCGATAGGTTGCGGTCCAAGTTGAAGTTTTTCGCGTTGTTTGAAGTCTCAGTTATTGATTGATTGTTGTTGGTTTTAATAAACATTGAGCTATTGCGAATAAATATTGAGCTATTTTGAATAAATATGTGGGCCGTGATATGTGGGCCGTGGCCGATAGAAACCCATGATAACAAAATACTTGTTTGTATTCAAGTCGCCAGAATTGTCTGAAAAGATTGTCATCATTTGGCAGCGTAAAGGTTTTCACTATTGCTCTCTATAGCTCAATGATGTCATCATCCCAAATAACAAAAATAAAAAAGTGATTTTTCGAAAGATAAAAATATCACCTTCGTTTCAGCAAAACTTACTTCATATTTTCGACTACAACCGGCGCATATTTGACTACTTTCAAAAAGGTGAAACATTATCTTTAAAGGAAATGGTTCACCTTCAACATGGGGTTTTGAACTGAGATAGGCAGTTTTGTAGCCCGTGTTGGGAAACTCCTATCTGCAAGTTTTCTTGACTGAAAAGACTCCAGACGAATATATTTGTTTTTTTGGCGAAGGAATGCGGTGCTGACTAAAGAATGCGGTGCTGACGATGGCCTGGGCAGAGTCTATACCATCAGCCAATCAGCTTACAGCTGGTGCTAGCAAGCAAACCGCCGGCCGCCGGTTGGCACTTCTCTAATGCAAGTATATCCTTACGCGACTACTTTCGAATCGGATTAGCTGAGCCATGTTTTTCATTCGCGTGACGTCAGGACTCTGGCTCAGAGAGTATGTATATAGTTTTGATAAAATTGATAATTTACAACATTCTGTCCTGAATCGGCGCGATGTATGGCCATTTTTGACAATATAAAAAGAAATTGTATTTCAACATAATCAAATAGTGTTTGGAAAAATGTTCCAAGGTGAACTATTTCCTTTAAAGCTTCGTTGACTCTTTAAATGTTTCGTTCAAAGGAAAGCTGTAAATTATCACAAGCTGTCTGTCGAAAACTTTTGTGTAAAAGGCGGTTCTAATGGTAACTCATCTGCCGCTTGTACTAATCAGTATCCTAAACTCGCTCTCTAACGCACCCATGACTCTGTCCTCTGTCCCCCGCAGGGTCTGTTGCAGATCCCTGACACTAATTACCGTCCCCATGGCCTGTTGGAAGATTCTGATCTTGTTCCTCTCCACTCGGTCTGCTGTGGGCCCCTCTGACTCTGTCCTCTGTCCCCCGCAGGGTCTGTTGCAGATCCCTGACACTAATTAGCCTCCCCATGGCCTGTTGGAAGATTCTGATCTTGTTCCTCTCCACTCGGTCTGCTGTAGGCCCCTCTGACCCTGTCCTCTGTCCCCCGCAGGGTCTGTTGCAGATCCCTGACACTAATTACCGTCCCCATGGCCTGTTGGAAGATTCTGATCTTGTTCCTCTCCACTCGGTCTGCTGTGGGCCCCTCTGACTCTGTCCTCTGTCCCCCGCAGGGTCTGTTGCAGATCCCTGACACTAATTACCGTCCCCATGGCCTGTTGGAAGATTCTGATCTTGTTCCTCTCCACTCGGTCTGCTGTAGGCACCCATGACTCTGTCCTCTGTCCCCCGCAGGGTCTGTTGCAGATCCCTGACACTAATTACCGTCCCCATGGCCTGTTGGAAGATTCTGATCTTGTTCCTCTCCACTCGGTCTGCTGTAGGCCCCTCTGACCCTGTCCTCTGTCCCCCGCAGGGTCTGTTGCAGATCCCTGACACTATGTACCGTCTCCATGGCCTGTTGGAAGATTCTGATCTTGTTCCTCTCCACTCGGTCTGCTGTAGGCCCCTCTGACCCTGTCCTCTGCCCACAGGGTCTGCTGTAGGCTTCGGACCTTGTTCCCTGTCCTCTGGGTTTGCTGGAGACACCTGACCTTCTCCCCGTGTAGGGACAGCAGGCCCTGAAAGGGTTCAGGGCCTGCTGGAGCGACTGGAGGCTCCTGAGACCTGACCCTATCCCCCTCTCCCTCCAGGGTCTTCTGGAGCGGCTGGGGGCCGGGGAGGTGGTGATTGGAGACGGCGGGTTCGTGTTCGAGCTGGAGAAGCGCGGCTATGTGAAGGCCGGACCCTGGACCCCCGAGGCCAGTGTCGAGTATCCGGAGGCCGTGAAGGGCCTGCATCGGGAGTTCTTGCGCGCCGGCTCCGATGTCATGCAGACCTTCACCTTCTACGCCTCGGACGACAAGCTGTGCAACCGAGGAAACGAGGCCGGGTCCAAGTTCACTGTGAGTTGACCGGCGCTGCGCTGTACCCCATGGCGGGACATGCGGCAAGTCGTGGCTAGTATTTGTGTTCGACAGGAGGTAGCACAATTTCATTTGAGTTATTTTCGTTTGATGTCGCAATTTTGTTTTGAAATGGCTAGAGCATCGTTCAACATCGTTCTCTATATTTTCGACATGTAAAGCATTGACAAATATCGTAGGCATATTAGCTGTTATGTTGTTATGGGTCCAGCAGCATATCTTCTTGGGACCAAGGCGCTATTTGTCTTGTGTCTAGTCCTGAGTAGTCAGTTTTGTCAGATGTCGCGACACGAGTGACATCTGCCGCCGATGACGAATGCCACGCTAGTGTTGGTATATTAGCGTTTATCCCCAGCCGTTCTAAATTCAATGTCCATTTTGTGAACTATTAGTTCTGACCACCGTCGTGTGGGGCGCTAGGGTCGCCAGGTTAACGACGCCGCCTGCCGGCTGGCTCACGAGGTGGCCAATGAGGGCGACGCCCTGGTGGCCGGCGGCATCTCGCAGACCCCCACCTTTCTCAGCGGGCTCGGAAAGGCGAAGACTCAGACAGAGTTCAAGAAGCAAGTGGATGTCTTCGTTGCAAATAAAGTGGACTTCCTAATTGCTGAGGTGAGTAATTCTGCGACTGAGGTCATCGCTATAATCTCTCGCGGCTGGTGACATCCTCCGATATACGAGCCGTAGCGTTGATATCATTTTACGTCTGCGAAAATCATGCTTTTACATACTGTATCATGTGATTGTGTCCCATCTCTTGACGCAGTAACATCTTCCGACACTGACCTCGGGCAACGTCCCCCCCCCCCCCCCCCCCCCCCCTCCACCGTCACTCGGCAGTACTTTGAACACATCGAGGAGATGGAGTGGGCGATCGAGTCTCTGAAGGGCAGCGGTATGCCGGTGTGCGCTTCCATGTGTATCGGCCCCGAGGGGGACCTGCACGGCCTATCGGCCGGAGAGTGCGCCGTCCGCATGGCGCGCGCCGGAGCTGACGTCGTCGGCGTCAACTGCCACTTCGACCCGTTCGTCTCGCTGGACACGATGGCGCTGATGAAGGCGGCGCTGACTAAGGCCGGCCTCAAGACGCACCTCATGGTCCAGCCGCTCGGAATCTGGACTCCAGACGCAAAGAAGCAAGGATTCATCGACCTGCCAGAGTTCCCATTCGGTGGGTCTGGGGAATCCCGTTCAGAGGGCCGTGAAGGGCCTGCACATCATCAACACAAATAGAATCACTATGCAAAGTTTGAGCTGTTGATAAGCTGGCAGAAAGTTAAATGACCATTTTAGTAATGATTTACGAACTTTCAGGTAAGACTTTAAGACTCTGGTAAGACTAGGTAAGGCTTATGGGGAATGTTCTGTAGCTTGTTTGATTAATTGTGCTGTCTTTGCTTGTGCTCTGACCTCTGTGCGCTGTGACCAGTCCCATGTGACCCATGTGACCAGTCTCATGTGACCCACCAGCTGACCAGTTGGTTTTCTGCTGCAGCACTGGAGCCGCGCATCCTCACACGCTGGGACATGCACCGGTACGCCCGCCAGGCGTACGACATGGGCATCCGCTACATCGGCGGCTGCTGCAAGATCCAGTCGTACCACATGCGCGCCGTGGCCGAGGAGCTGCGTGACGAGCGCGGCAAGCTGCCGGCCTCGCACGACAAACACGAGATGTGGGGCGGCGGTTTGATAATGCACACCAAGCCGTGGGTGCGGGCCCGCGCCAATGAGAAGTACTGGTCCAAACTGAATGCCGCCTCGGGCCGGCCCTACTCTCCGTCCCTCTCCAAACCGGACGCCTGGGGCGTCACTGCCGGCGATCAGGAGCTGGTTCAGCACAAGGAGGCCACCACACAGGCGGAGGTGGACTCTGTTACCGAGAAGTTCAAAAAAGCTGACTCTTAGTGATGGCGGTCCGTCAGAGAATTCCTACAGCGGCATACCGGTGTCCAGTTTGGCCTGAGCTCATATCATACAAGAAGGGGAGTTCCGTTGCGGTTATGTTTGATAAACTTTGAGCACTTTGAGTTGACCTGGAGTGGATAGGATGGATTCCGATTGATGTGCTGGTCACGGGCTTTGAAACTTTTAAAAGTAAGTCGGCTGGCATTTGCGGAATAATTACATATCTACTGACCAGTGTCACCGCTGGACAGTGTTGTGCGGCGCAATATGCATTCAGTATCTGACATATTTCGGCGTATGTATGGCCATTTGCATTTGGTAGGCGCCGTATATGATGTAGAGCGTAGTTCATGCGGGACCTGTTTTCGTTAACAAGGACACTGGACACAGAGAAAGCTGAGGCGGGAAAAGATGTGTCGCTGCCAATGTCGATATAATGCAAGGAGCTGCACAGAACGCACGGTAGTGTCATAAGTGATTTAATACACGGTTATTAGTTTACAATCACGTGTTTGCACTATGAAAATTAGTGACTGTATTTCAAATGCCAACGTTTTCAGCTGTTGTAAGCTAATACCTATTCATAAATAACTTTAAACTTTATAATAATAAAAAGCTACCTGTAGCTACCAATTAAGCAAAATATTTCCCAACATTTCACCTCATTTATGCAAACCCTAGAGTCCAGGGGTGTAAAATAAATGCACGAAATCTGATGAATTACCGTTGCGACTAATCCAAAGCAGCATTACTATTTATAAGACCCTTTCTGTGAACCAGTTGCAAGTTTCAGCCGCTCAAAAAACGCGTCGCTTTCCGGTTCGATTTATTACATGCGGTAGACGGCAGTTAACATTCGGCGCCTTCCGGGTGCCCGCTCCTGGCCTTGTCAGCTTGTTCGTGTCCCGCTGACCTGGCTGGCCGGGTCACCACGCGCTAACTGGGCCAGCTGCCCCGGGGGCACCATACGCTGACCCTCTGTACCGCCCTCCTGGGGGGGGGGGGGCAGCCACCAGCTCACATCACACTGCTCGCTCTCAGCAGACTCGGCAGTGGATTGGGGGAGAGTGTACCGGCTGAGCCGCCACAGAGCCTTGCACAGTGCACATGCCACGCTGATGCCGGGTCAGGTTAGGTCCAGCTGGGCTGAGTGTCGTTTGGCAGTGATGAGCGGTCCAGTCCGAGACGACAGGCGACATTGGCACGGGCCTGTAAAGGCCGGTTCAGACCGGTACAGCACGCCACACACAGCTCAGAGCGACCCTCTGTTCGAAACGATGCCAAGGCAACGGATTGGAAATAAACCGCGCTAGTGGGTATTTAAAAGTGGTTTGCTTCGTGCTCAGCTGCAAGGAGGGTCTTTTTCATTCATTGTTTCGTTGAGGATTGATGAGTGCCTGGCTTTTTGGTGGCCTGGTTGAGTTGTTTTAGAATAAACAAAGAAGCATAAGCAACAGACGTTGCATCTGGTAGCGATAAACGAAACGAGGTCGCCACTCGTCAGTGCGGTTCACCATTACAAACTGATAAATACACATAGTGAAACTGGCAGCATCTCACTTCCACAACACTGTGATAATGACTGAATACAAATATCTCTGAAAAGTAATCGACATTCGAGAAGGCATCGGTCAGCACAAGGCCTTACTCAACACGTCAGTTGCCCATATGAACGCTGGCAAAGCAAGTGGCGCAAACACGGTTCCAACCTCCATTATGTTGCAGCGTGCGGGTTTCTTTAGAAAAGCATAGTCTGAATGACATACGCAATGTGTTAAGCCAAAGAATATCGTGCATGAATCTTCGAACAGCTGATTTGCTGCGGTTTCACTGGATATGCGCTGCTCTCTGCTCACAGTCTACATATCATTGGCACCATGTGACTCAGCCAAGCCACGCCCGTTTGGAGACACGCCCTCGAAACGGTCGAGTCCGTGCCCACCACCCGACCGCTCATCAGAAACATAACTGCCACCCACACCCCGCACCGTCTCACGAGCCAGCCGTGGAACGCTTCATCCGTCCGGAGAGCCAGCCTCGCGCCCTATACAATTCTGCCTCTCCGGCAGTGGCAACGCACCACATCTGTACAACAACAGCAGCCAGTCGGGCTGGCGAACCGACACGTCGCTGCACGCACACAGTTATGGCTTGGTGACAGACACCAGGGCAGTATTGCAGGAGCTGGGCTGCTGGGGCTGGGCTGCTGGTGCCCTGGTGACAGACACCAGGGCAATATTGCAGGAGCTGGGTTGCTGGGGCTGGGCTGCTGGGGCTGGGCTGCTGGTGCCCTGGTGACAGACACCAGGGCAATATTGCAGGAGCTGGGCTGCTGGGGCTGGGCTGCTGGTGCCCTAGTGACAGACACCAGGGCAATATTGCAGGAGCTGGGCTGCTGGGGCTGGGCTGCTGGGGCTGGGCTGCGGGTGCCCTGGTGACAGACACCAGAGCAATATTGCAGGAGCTGGGTTGCTGGGGCTGCTGGTGCCCTGGTGACAGACACCAGGGCAGTATTGCAGGAGCTGGGCTGCTGGGGCTGTGGCGAGCAAGCCAGGGGATTAGGGAACGGCGTGGTTTAGACAGTTGGACTTGAGGTTCAGGAATGCTTAGAAAGAAATGGTAACCAGCGAAAGGTATGAGTCCGAATTTGGAGGTAGCTCGAGATGATTTTCGAACCGTCGGGCACTCAGGTACTTTTTCCCTATATGACTGGGATATGACATTCAGTGAATGAACCCTTTCCATAAGGCTCTCTGGTAGAGAATGAAGAGCAAAATTGACGATTCGTTTCGAAACTAAACAGGATTATTTTCACCGCTCACAAGCAGAAACACGTTGAGTTGACCATAACGTTACTTTTGGCACAAACGTCACATCACGTGGGCCATCGGAGCGCAGGCAGTGGCCGTATAGATGTGAGATAGCGCAGGCAGTGGCCGTATAGATGTGAGATAGGGCAGGCAGTGGCCGTATAGATGTGAGATAGGGCAGGCAGTGGCCGTATAGATGTGAGATAGGGCAGGCAGTGGCCGTATAGATGTGAGATAGGACAGGCAGTGGCCGTATAAATGTGAGATAGGGCTGGGGGTGGCCGTATAGATGTGAGATAGGACAGGCAGTGGCCGTATAGATGTGAGATAGGACAGGCAGTGGCCGTATAGATGTGAGATAGGGCTGGGGGTGGCCGTATAGATGTGAGATAGGACAGGCAGTGGCCGTATAGATGTGAGATAGGACAGGCAGTGGCCGTATAGATGTGAGATAGGACAGGCAGTGGCCGTATAGATGTGAGATAGGACAGGCAGTGGCCGTATAGATGTGAGATAAGACAGGCAGTGGCCGTATAGATGTGAGATAGGGCAGGCAGTGGCCGTATAGATGTGAGATAGGACAGGCAGTGGCCGTATAGATGTGAGATATGGCAGGCAGTGGCCGTATAGATGTGAGATAGGGCAGGCAGTGGCCGTATAGATGTGAGATAGGGCAGGCAGTGGCCGTATAGATGTGAGATAGGACAGGCAGTGGCCGTATAGATGTGAGATAGGGCTGGGGGTGGCCGTATAGATGTGAGATAGGACAGGCAGTGGCCGTATAGATGTGAGATAGGACAGGCAGTGGTCGTATAGATGTGAGATAGGACAGGCAGTGGCCGTATAGATGTGAGATAGGACAGGCAGTGGCCGTATAGATGTGAGATAGGACAGGCAGTGGCCGTATAGATGTGAGATAGGACAGGCAGTGGCCGTATAGATGTAAGATAGGGCTGGGGAGAGAGCCGTAGTGGTGGGGCGACTGACGGTCGGCTGGGGGGGGGAGGGGCGGGGGGGGAGAGTCGCCATCCGCGCGTGCGGACCCAGCTGACAGGGGAACACCGTCAATATGGCAGTGGATAACAAGCGGTCGTCGGCCGCTTGGAAGGGAACTGGAGGCTGCGGCCGGTGCAGATGAGGGAAAGCGACAGCTCTGAAAATGTCACACTCTACACACGTGAAAAGATGCACCGACTCAGGTCTAAACAAGTGCTGGATGATTCTGGGAAATACAAACATGAAGTAGTCAAGACAAAGAGGCTGGAAAACAGTGGAAAAATCACTTGTGGGATCATCAGTCAACAGCGATATTGGAAACAAATCACGGTGGGCACGTGAGGCACTGGATTGCAATACCTTCAAACGATCAATAGTCAACCTAACAACCAATGGCCAAAATGTTCACCATCATATAACCATGTGGTTGGCTGGCAGTGGCTTGGACAATATGCATGAAGAGCACCAACAAGAGAAATGCTGAAAACATCCGTTAACGACCAAACAATGGCTGCCATGGCAACGGTTCAATGTCAGCTCTCGGCCGGTTCGGAATCTGAGCACTCAGCCGGATCTTCAAACCACAAAACATCCGTCCGACCTCCAACACCTCACCGCGTCGCAGCGTGGCAGCACCTTCGTCCAGCCTCACACCATAGCCACCAATCTAAATTGTCATTTGAACTATTTTTGAACGTCGCCATGCATATTCTAGGAATCGCCGCCGTCAGATCCTCTGGCCAGCCGGCCTCTGCGCCGCTGAGCGGGCGCCTTTCCTTGAGCCTAGCGACGGTGTCTCGCCACCCGGACGTTCCGAGCACTGCCTCCGCCGTCTCCGCCGCCTCCGCCGCCGCCTCAGACCGACTCGTCGTCAGGGATGCAGCAGCGCGGGCAGCAGGTGCGCTGCTGCGGAGGCGGCGGCGGCGGACGCGGCTGCCAGCGGGCGCGCAGCTGCAGCTCCGGCAGCAGCACTCCGGCAGCGCTGGGGTGCACCTCCGGCAGGGCCGGCGCCGGCCGCTCTCGCCAGCGACCGGCGGCCTCCAGCGGTGCCGGCGGGCCGCGCTCGGGCCGGCCGGGCGGCGACTCGTCTCATTGGGTCGGCGGCGGCGGCGGCTCGGCCGGCGGCGGTGCCGCGCGCGGGTGCTCGCCAATGCTGTAGTAGTGGCCGTGGTACACCACGCCGATCTCGCGTAGCACGTCTCCGCGGATCGTGGCCTTCAGCGTCCAAGTGCGGCAGTCTTCTCCCTCGATCTCACGCTCCATCCGCTCCACGTCTAGGATCTTGGAGCTGAGCCGCTCCAGGATGATGCCAATGTCCTTGATGCTGAGGTAGCGCATGCGCTCCACGCTCAGCTGGTCCACGAGCAGCAGCAGCTTCTCAGTGACACCCTCATCGTTGGCAGTGTTGTCCCCGTCTGATTCGGAGCTGTCCTCGGGCGGACCGGCCGCGTCCCCGACTACCACTGCCCGGGACGGCCCGGCCACCGCCCCCGCCGCCGCCGCTCTTGCCGCCGCCGCCGCCCCCGTCGCCACCGCCCCCGCCGCCGCCGCCGCTGCCGCCGCCTCTGACGCAGCTCCGTTGTCCTTCTTGGCCGCCTCGTCGAAGCGGACGTGTGAGAGGGGCCGGCGCGCGGGCGGCGGCGGCGGCACAGCGCGGATCGGCGACGTGGCCGTGGAGCGGCGCGTGGCGATGGCCGTGCCGCCGGCGTGCAGCGCGCAGCAGTGGAAGTCGCAGGCGTCCGGTGGTGACCCGCGCTCCGGCTGGTGGCCGTGGTGGTGGTGGTGCGCGTGGTGGTGGTGCGGGTGGTGGTGCGGTCCGCACTCGGCCGTGTGCACGTGCACCGAGCCCGACTCCACAGAGCTGCCCTGTCGGGTGAGCCGCGCCGGCGGCTGTGCGTACGGCGGCGGCGGGTCCTCCCGGCTCCTCCCGGAGGGACACGGTGCCGCGCCGCCTGGAGAGCTGGCCGACTTACGGTGGTCAAACGGCGCCTCACCCACACCGCGTACGACGATGTGCGCCCGACGCGAGGGCGATGTGGCCGGGTCGCGGCGCGCGCTGTCCCAGTGCAGCTGGATCGTCACCTGGCCTCGGTGGTCCGCGATCTTCCAGGATGGCGCCTCGTCGCGCAGCTCCAGCGCGTGCATCGTCTGGCAGACGATCCGAGGGATGCAGGTGAGCGCTGACGGGGGCGGGGGAGGGGCGTGGTCAGTTCGGCAGACGTGCGATGTGCAGGGTGGGCAGTGTTCAATTTTAACAGCTTCAGGCAAGTTAACTTCCACACCAACATTTTAAATGACAACCGTTCAGGTAATTGATTTATATCTGATTGTCATGTCTACCCATGCCAAAGCGATTCTTTGTTAGAGACATATTTTTGCTTGGATTTCAATTATGTTTTGTGTTAGAGAACAGCTGGAACTCCTGTTACCTGCTCGGAGCACGTCGACGCCGGGCGGGAACCAGCGCTCGGCGCCCCGGAGCAGCAGGAAGACTGTGTTGTGGGGCAGCAGGGCAAAGTACTCGGCGTCGTCCACCACCGTGCCGTCCGACTCCAGCACGGCGGACACGGCACAGGTCGAATCATAGCGCAGCTTGTCCCGTCCTGCCACACACCAGACATGCCACTGTCACCGTGCAAACCACTGCACAGAACACCTGCGACACCACTGTCACCGTACAAAGCACCTCACAGAACACCTGCGACACCACTGTCACCGCACAAAGCACCTCACAGAACACCTGCGACACCACTGTCACCGTACAAATCACTGCACAGAACACCTGCGACACTACTGTCACCGTACAAATCACTGCACAGAACACCTGCGACACTACTGTCACCGTACAAATCACTGCACAGAACACCTGCGACACCACTGTCACCGTACAAATCACTGCACAGAACACCTGCGACACTACTGTCACCGTACAAATCACTGCACAGAACACCTGCGACACTACTGTCACCGTACAAATCACTGCACAGAACACCTGCGACACTACTGTCACCGTACAAATCACTGCACAGAACACCTGCGACACTACTGTCACCGTACAAATCACTGCACAGAACACCTGCGACACTACTGTCACCGTACAAAACACTGCACAGAACACCTGCGACACTACTGTCACCGTACAAATCACTGCACAGAACACCTGCGACACTACTGTCACCGTACAAAACACTGCACAGAACACCTGCGACACTACTGCCACCGTACAAATCACTGCACAGAACACCTGCGACACTACTGTCACCGTACAAATCACTGCACAGAACACCTGCGACACTACTGTCACCGTACAAAACACTGCACAGAACACCTGCGACACTACTGTCACCGTACAAATCACTGCACAGAACACCTGCGACACACTGTGCCGGCCACCACGGAACAAACACGGGACTGCACCGACCACTAAACACAACACTGTCGCCTTTTTCTTTCATATTTTTAGCCAGGTAGAAGTACAGTTAGGTACGGAAGAACATAATGTCAAATTCATGATTTTTTTTGTTTAAGAAAACATGGGTTTACGTTTGCGAAACATGTCAACTTAAAATATACCTATGTGTATTGCGGAACAGCATTTCCGAGGAAATACTGTCCCGCACTACACATGCGTATTTTTCAAAAATTGTGACAGACGAGCCCGTGACAGACGAGCCCAAGCAGATCCCACTGTGACAGACGAGCCCAAGTAAATGCCACTGTGGCAGACGAGCCCTGCTTGGGCTCGTCAGGATTTTGCGACGGGATGGGGGGGGCTAACCGAAGTGGGCCTCTTAGCATTAGATGATGCCCTCCCCCCCCAAAAAAAAATCATGAATTTGCTTGTAATTTTCATTTTTTTTTAAAGTTATTTTATTTATGTATTTTTATTTCGTATTATTAATTTTGTCATTCAAAAGTTTGTAATTTTCATCCATCCCTATATGGTCCCATGTTAAAGTACATGTGTACTTGGATTTGTCCCTAGTCATTTTATTTGGTCTGTGGGCAGTGGCGACGCCATTGCCGCCTTGCCCCCCCCCCCCCCCCCCCCCCCTGGATCCGTTAGTGCCTAGTGATGCCGTGGGGTCTAGCAAGGGAAGTGACAGAGGGGGTGACAACATCAGGGGCGGCTGAAGCTTTTCATAGGATTAAGGGGGGGGGGGCAAAGTTGATTTTTAGAAGTATATTATTTTCATGCAACGCTAAGGGGTTAATGTTCAATTCGGCTAGAGTTGGGAGGCAACTTGTCCTTCCTGCCCCCTCCCCCGCCTCCGCCACCACTGGATACCACCAATTACCAAAACCCCTCACACAAATCTTAAAAACAATGGGATCACGAATCATGATGACAAAAGCGGATCCAAAATTCATTCGACCAAGGCTTTTGTTCTGCCCCAGCTCATTTGTATTGTATTTATGTATATGTTTGTCAATGCCCCGTCCCCCGTACACTGCTGACGCCTGACGCTGCATGGTTAATGTAACCCACTACGCCCGGGGCCCAGGGCCCAGGGGCGGGGCCCAGGGCATTTTCCCTCCAATTTTAGCAAAATGGGTTGTTGCCCCCCCCCCCCCCTCCCACCCACCCTCCCACCCCCGAGATGCCAGATGGGCAGCTTTCTGAGGCATCAGGCATCTGAGCCGATGATGGTCCTTTTCTGGTCTAAAGATGGGTCCTTTCAAGACCTCTGATTGGCTTTTTCCAGACCTGAGATGGGCCCTTTCCGAGTCTAAATTGGAATATTCCCAGACTCAAGACAAGGGGGGGGGGGCTTTCTACAACTTTGATGGGCCCTTTCCAGATCTGAGATGGGCCCTTTCTGGTCTGCATGTCAGCCATCATTGGTCATGCCATGTCTGAGTTCAAGGATAAGATGAGCCCTAACCAGTCCTGGGGCCTTTCTGGGCCGAATTTACCTAAACGGTCCTTATCCAGCTCAAAGATGGGCCCTTCCCACTCCTCTCCAGACCTATTTTTTTTTTCAGGGCCAAATTATACGGGCCTTCTCTGGACCTGAGATGGGCCCGTACTTGGCCTAAGAACAGACATTGGTCTTTTCCTGAACTGAGATGGTCACTTTCAAAGCCTAAAATTGACCCTCTCCAAACCTGAGACGGGCCCTTTCTCAGTTTACGATGGGCCCTTTCAAAACCTGAGAGTGAGATGGGTTCATTCTGAGCTTATGACGGGCCCATTCACAGCCTAAGATGGACCCTTTCTAGACCTGAGGTGGGCCCTTTTTGAGCCTAAGATGGGCCCTCTCCGGATCTGAAATGGACCCTTTCCGGGCCTAAGAGCAGAGATGGGCCTTTCCGGACCTGAGATGCAGGCTGATCACTTTCAAAGCCTAAAATGGACCCTTTGCAGACCTGAGACGGGCCCTTTCTGAATTCACGAAGGACCCTTTCAAAACCTGAAGTCGGCCCATTCTGAGCCTAAGATGGGCCCTTTCCAGACCTGAGATGGACCCTTTCTGAGTTCACGATGGGCCCTTTCAAAACCTGAGATGGGCCAATTCAGAGCCTAAGGTGGGCCCATTCTGAGCCTAAGATAGCCCATTCACGGCCTAAAATTGTCTCTTTCCAGACCTGAGATGGGCCCTTTCTGAACCTAAGATGGGCCCTTTCCAAACCTGAGATGGGCCTTTTCTGAGTTCACGATGGGCCCTTTCAAAATCTGAGATGGGCCCATTCTGAGCCTAAGATGGGCCCATTCAGAGCCTAAGATGGGCCCTTCCAGACATGAGATGGGCCCTTTCTGAGCCCAAGATGGGCCCTCTCCGGACTTAAGATGGGCCTGAGGGCTGAGATGGGCCTTTTTGGACCTGAGATGCTCGCTTTCTGAGGCTAAATTGGATTTTATCCGGCCTGAAATGGGCCCTTTCTGAGTTCACGATGGGCCCCTTTCAGACCCGAGATGGGCCCCTCTGAGCCGCGACGGGGGGGGCTTTAGCCCCCATAGCCCCCCCCCCCCCCCCCCCCCTGGCTGCGCCCCTGAGCCCAAGTAGATGTCACTGTGACAGACGAGCCCAAGTAGATGCCACTTATTACCCTTTTTCGTACAAGAGCATACCTTTTGTTAGGAGAACGTTGTAAAATTTTGAAGAATACCTTCAAAATGTTTGTTTTTGGGATGCAATGTCAAATAGCGAGTAAGCTTTAGCTGAACATGTATGGTTTAGTGCAAGAAGTATCAAGTAGAGAAACGCCCTATCATACGATATGAAACCATATAATATGCCTCATCTAATAAAAGAAGGATATTTCATTTTTAAATTGAAGATAACACCTTTGACCCAAATACTGTGCCGCAGGTAGGTTTGTCAATACATATGCGTGGATTGGACTCTAAAAACGGTTCCCAAGATCTGATCGCTGGGACACTAGAAGTTATACTCCAACTCCACTGAAATATCGAATCTGCTTAAAAAATAAATACAAAATGTCGAGACATCCACTGGGATCCGAGAGCGTGAGCAAAATTAGTTTCCCTGTGAGTTTTTAAATCGACGAGTTTTACTTATTTCCGTTTTTCAGATTCGGTCTCTCACCGATTTTGTACTGTTCTAGCCAGCAGCTCCCATCCCAATATTTCCCCTTCCCATGGCAAAAACACAGCACGTATCGCCGCCCATGGCCGCTCCACCTTTTCTGCCGGGCAGGACTCACTACCCAGGAGGCAGGCCTGGGCAGCAGCAGCATTAGCGCGCTCGCGCTGCGGTAATATGCAATACCAGCCGCGGGCCGGGCGTTCCGTCACCGCCGGAAGCGGCTGTAAGGAGCCCAGGATCGATGGACGCGCGGATGCCAATGCCACAGGACACCGCGGGCCCACCGGAGGGTACAGGGACTGGTCACAGTGGCCCAGCAGTCCATATAGCATGGTAACATGGGTCAGCCGTCGGTAAATGTTGGTAACCTTAGCCCAACAGTCGGTAAAGGCTGGTAGCCGCAGCCCAACGGTCGATACAGTCTGGTAACGTTGGTCCATCAGTCAGAATGGGCTTGTAACAGTACAGCTACAGTCGACAGGGTGTGTTAACAGTCGTTCTGCAGCCAGTCCAGCATGGCAGCAGTGACACAGAAGTCAGCGGTGGGCCGGCGCGGTGTGGGCCCCTCCTAACGGCTCCCCGACGAGCGGCGTCTGCCCCACATACCATGAACCGACGTCTGCACACCGACTGGGGTCCATCAGTTGAAGCTCGACATCCGTTGCCATGCGCCGCCCCCACCGCCGCCCCCGCCCCCGCCCCCGCCCCCGCCCCCGCCCCCGCCAGTCGGAGATCACCGGAGCCGCCAACAGGTTCCGAGCTCGGTGAGGTGACTGGGCAGACGGGAGACGGGAAACGGGAGACGGGAGACGGGAGACGGGAGACGGGAGACGGGAGACGGGAGACGGGAGACAGGAGACAGGAGACAGGAGACAGGAGACAGGAGACAGGAGACGGGAGACGGGAGACAGGAGACAGGAGACGGGAGACGGGAGACGGGAGACGGGAGACGGGAGACGGGAGACGGGAGACGGGAGACGGGAGACGGGAGACGGACTACACTGGCTAAACCGTACGTTAGTGAATTTACTGACAGAAGGCATACCTATGTATGTTAGCGAAATGCTGCATTCAGTCTCTGCGTAGAGTCAGTTCGGTTTTCGGTCCCTGCGCCTAGCGCACCGCTGAGTTGGGCGAAGCGGTCCTCACAAGCCAAGATCTCGCTCTCGGTAGGTACATCATTCAACAGAACCACAAGTCACCGCAATGTCGCTATCATTTATCAGCTGGAATTTCTACACCAAATTTCATCGAAAGTTTCATTTTCATTCATTCATTTCAGTCATTTAATTTCATTCATTGAGAATTCCATTGCGCAGGTCTATTCGATTCCTTAAATATTACTGTTGTTTTATCTATTGCTGAAATACTCTTATATTGTATCGAGTTATGTTACAGATCTGCTCTAGTCCTGCTAGTATTGGCAAGTGCTAACTACTGAGAAAAGTAAAGTGAGGTAGGTACACACCTACTGCCACTGTGAAACACACAGCCGCCGCACCGTCTATACTATCGGGGCCGTCTTTGGCCACACAGCCGCCCCACCGTCTATACCATCGGGGCCGATCTTTGGCCACACAGCAGCTGCAGCTGCGGCAGACCGGCCGTGCCGTGCCATGACGCAGCGCGCCGTCTGCGCATGACGCGCCGGTCGGTCCAGTGATGCCGTCTGCATGACGCGCCGGTCGGTCCAGTGATGCCGTCTGCATGACGCGCCGGTCGGTCCAGTGATGTCGTCTGCATGACGCGCCGGTCGGTCCAGTGATGTCGTCTGCATGACGCGCCGGTCGGTCCAGTGATGTCGTCTGCATGACGCGCCGGTCGGTCCAGTGATGTCGTCTGCATGACGCGCCGGTCGGTCCAGTGATGTCGTCTGCATGACGCGCCGGTCGGTCCAGTGATGCCGTCTGCATGACGCGCCGGTCGGTCCAGTGATGTCGTCTGCATGACGCGCCGGTCGGTCCAGTGATGCCGTCTGCATGACGCGCCGGTCGGTCCAGTGATGCCGTCTGCATGACGCGCCGGTCGGTCCAGTGATGTCGTCTGCATGACGCGCCGGTCGGTCCAGTGATGTCGTCTGCATGACGCGCCGGTCGGTCCAGTGATGTCGTCTGCATGACGCGCCGGTCGGTCCAGTGATGTCGTCTGCATGACGCGCCGGTCGGTCCAGTGATGTCGTCTGCATGACGCGCCGGTCGGTCCAGTGATGTCGTCTGCATGACGCGCCGGTCGGTCCAGTGATGCCGTCTGCATGACGCGCCGGTCGGTCCAGTGATGTCGTCTGCATGACGCGCTGGTCGGTCCAGTGATGTCGTCTGCATGACGCGCCGGTCGGTCCAGTGATGCCGTCTGCATGACGCGCCGGTCGGTCCAGTGATGCCGTCTGCATGACGCGCCGGTCGGTCCAGTGATGTCGTCTGCATGACGCGCCGGTCGGTCCAGTGATGCCGTCTGCATGACGCGCCAGTCGGTCCAGTGATGCCGTCTGCATGACGCGCTGCGTCGGTCCAGTGATGCCGTCTGCATGACGCGCCGGTCGGTCCAGTGATGTCGTCTGCATGACGCGCCGGTCGGTCCAGTGATGCCGTCTGCATGACGCGCCGGTCGGTCCAGTGATGTCGTCTGCATGACGCGCCGGTCGGTCTAGTGATGTCGTCTGCATGACGCGCCGGTCGGTCCAGTGAAGTCGTCTGCATGACGCGCCGGTCGGTCCAGTGAAGCCGTCTGCATGACGCGCCGGTCGGTCCAGTGATGTCGTCTGCATGACGCGCCGGTCGGTCCAGTGATGTCGTCTGCATGACGCGCCGGTCGGTCCAGTGATGCCGTCTGCATGACGCGCCGGTCGGTCCAGTGATGTCGTCTGCATGACGCGCCGGTCGGTCCAGTGATGTCTGCATGACGCGCCGGTCGGTCCAGTGATGTCGTCTGCATGACGCGCCGGTCGGTCCAGTGATGCCGTCTGCATGACGCGCCGGTCGGTCCAGTGATGCCGTCTGCATGACGCGCCGGTCGGTCCAGTGATGCCGTCTGCATGACGCGCCGGTCGGTCCAGTGATGTCGTCTGCATGACGCGCCGGTCGGTCCAGTGATGTCGTCTGCATGACGCACCGGTCGGTCCAGTGATGTCGTCTGCATGACGCGCCGGTCGGTCCAGTGATGTCTGCATGACGCGCCGGTCGGTCCAGTGATGTCGTCTGCATGACGCGCCGGTCGGTCCAGTGATGCCGTCTGCATGACGCGCCGGTCGGTCCAGTGATGCCGTCTGCATGACGCGCCGGTCGGTCCAGTGATGCCGTCTGCATGACGCGCCGGTCGGTCCAGTGATGCCGTCTGTATGACGCGCCGGTCGGTCCAGTGATGCCGTCTGCATGACGCGCCGGTCGGTCCAGTGATGCCGTCTGCATGACGCGCCGGTCGGTCCAGTGATGCCGTCTGCATGACGCGCCGGTCGGTCCAGTGATGCCGTCTGCATGACGCGCCGGTCGGTCCAGTGATGCCGTCTGCATGACGCGCCGGTCGGTCCAGTGATGCCGTCTGCATGACGCGCCGGTCGGTCCAGTGATGTCGTCTGCATGACGCGCCGGTCGGTCCAGTGATGCCGTCTGCATGACGCGCCGGTCGGTCCAGTGATGTCGTCTGCATGACGCGCCGGTCGGTCCAGTGATGCCGTCTGCATGACGCGCCGGTCGGTCCAGTGATGTCATCTGCATGACGCGCTGCGTCGGTCCAGTGATGCCGTCTGCATGACGCGCCGGTCGGTCCAGTGATGCCGTCTGCATGACGCGCCGGTCGGTCCAGTGATGTCGTCTGCATGACGCGCCGGTCGGTCCAGTGATGTCGTCTGCATGACGCGCCGGTCGGTCCAGTGATGTCGTCTGCATGACGCGCCGGTCGGTCCAGTGATGCCGTCTGCATGACGCGCCGGTCGGTCCAGTGAAGTCGTCTGCATGACGCGCCGGTCGGTCCAGTGAAGTCGTCTGCATGACGCGCTGCGTCGGTCCAGTGATGCCGTCTGCATGACGCGCCGGTCGGTCCAGTGATGCCGTCTGCATGACGCGCCGGTCGGTCCAGTGATGTCGTCTGCATGACGCGCTGCGTCGGTCCAGTGATGTCGTCTGCATGACGCGCCGGTCGGTCCAGTGATGTCGTCTGCATGACGCGCCGGTCGGTCCAGTGAAGTCGTCTGCATGACGCGCTGCGTCGGTCCAGTGATGCCGTCTGCATGACGCGCCGGTCGGTCCAGTGATGTCGTCTGCATGACGCGCCGGTCGGTCCAGTGATGTCGTCTGCATGACGCGCCGGTCGGTCCAGTGATGCCGTCTGCATGACGCGCCGGTCGGTCCAGTGATGTCGTCTGCATGACGCGCTGCGTCGGTCCAGTGATGTCGTCTGCATGACGCGCCGGTCGGTCCAGTGATGTCGTCTGCATGACGCGCCGGTCGGTCCAGTGATGCCGTCTGCATGACGCGCCGGTCGGTCCAGTGATGCCGTCTTCATGACGCGCTGCGCCGGTCGGCTCAGTGATGAGCGCTGGGCCCCTGGGAATCGGCCGGCTCCTTCCTCCGCTCGGAGGAATGCATTGTGGGCCCGCGGGGCGTCGTATTGTGGCACTGTCCCTGTTCTGGGTCCGATACGGAATACCGCCCAGTGGTTTCTCCATATATCTCCGTTAAAAAGCCTAACGCTAAACGTTCCATACGATGACAGTAAACGAAAATATATAACCTGTGCGATGGAACAAAAGACTCAGGCCATCTTATAGCTATCGATAAAAAGACCCAGGCCATCTTATAGATATCGATAACAAAAGGACCAGGCAATACTTCCCGGTAGGCGGTATTACATCCGTGGAAATGCCGCCCGGTATGTATACAATCCAAACTATGCCACAATATAGTATGCAGTGTTTTTTTTAAAGATCTACTCTTTATGAGTGTACGCTGCTGGTGGCCGTGCAATGTGCGGGAGTCGTCGTAGTCACAGACTCAGGTCACAGACTCAGGTCAGAACTGGGAGCCAAGGTCAGCCGCGAGGAGAGTAGCCGAGTCGCAGTCACAGACTCAGGTCACAGACTCAGGTCACAGACTCAGGTCACAGACTCAGGTCACAGACTCAGGTCACAGACTCAGGTCACCGACTCAGGTCACAGGCTCAGGTCACAGACTCAGGTCAGAACTGGGAGCTAAGGTCAGCCGCGAGGAGAGTAGCCGAGTGGCAGTCACAGACGACTCAGGTTATCCAAGGCCGGCGGAGTCAGCATGTGACTCAGGTTATCCAAGGCCGGCGGAGTCAGCATGTGACTCAGGTTATCCAAGGCCGGCGGAGTCAGCATGTGACTCAGGTTATCCAAGGCCGGCGGAGTCAGCATGTGACTCAGGTTATCCAAGGCCGGCGGAGTCAGCATGTGACTCAGGTTATCCTAGGCCGGCGGAGTCAGCATGTGACTCAGGTTATCCAAGGCCGGCGGAGTCAGCATGTGACTCGTTTACGTTTTAATAGTGCATTTCTCAAGCATTTATGTTGCCAGTTTTACCGGGTAAAATAGTGTCATTCAATAAACTGCTTACCCGGATGCCTACAGCTTAAAAGTTAGAGTACACAGTCAGTTCAGTTAGAGCCAATACTGTGGCGAGTGAGCAAGGTTTTCTCTGTGGCAGCTTTGCCACGTATCGGTAGTATCCCGTGGTAGTCGACGCTTTGCTGCGGCATGAAGTTGCATTCCGTGGTGAATACAATAACGGTAGAATGGCGTAATTTGAGAGGCGTTGTCAGTGGCAAAAAGGCCGAGCAGAGAACTCTACCCAAAATGCCAGCAGACGACCTTAATCGGTTTTTCGTGAACGTTGGCCCTCGCGTCGCTGCCGAAGTGGCCGCTCGCGGTGTGACCCCGAAGCTTCCTTGCCGCCTGCCCAGAGTCGGAGCGTGTGCGTTCACCCTATCTCCTGGAAGCCTGGATTTCTTGAGACGAACGCTGTTCGGAATGCGAAATTCGTCAGCCTGTGGTGCGGACGAAATTTGCATTTATGCTCTCAAAGCCAGTTGTGATACTGTCGGTAACGTTGTCCTCCTTATTGTCAATTCCTGCCTAGCCAACTCCGAGTTCTCCGCCGCCTGGAAACATTCCTTAGTACATCCCATCTACAAAACCGGCGATCCTACAAATCCGTCAAACATCCAACCAATTTCTATCATCCCCTCCATAGGCAAACTAGTGGAGCGAATCGTGCAACTACATTATACTACTACCTCTCATCAAACTACCTCCTAGCACAAACCCCAACATGGATTCCGGCCTCGCCACTCAACCGAAACCGCCCTTACATCGGCTACCAACAACATCCTGACCGCCACAAACTCATTAAATATCTCTATTCTATGCTTAACAGATTTGAGCAAATGCTTCGACGTTATCGATCATTCTATCCTTCTCCGAAAGCTACAACTACATGGAATCGATATGTCCTGGTTCTCTACATAACTGCGGTGTCCCACCCAGAGCGTCTGCTTCTATAACTCAGCCGTAACACGGCTCTGTCCAGGCCCCCTGCCAAACAACATGGGTGTTTTCCAGGGCTCTGCCTTGGGCCCCGTGCTCTTTTCAATTTTTGCAAACGACATGAGCCTCTTTGCTGCGGACGCAGAGGTTTTCCAATACGCGGACGATACCCAGCTGCTGGTCAGTGGTACCAGAAAGCGTCTGCCTAGCGTCATTTCTAGGCATGAATCAGCTCTTGTCTCTCTCGATCAGTGGTTTAGAGCGAACGCCCTTAACCCGCGAGTCACTGGGGGGGCTTTTTTTAGACCCTCCCCCCCCTTAGGAATATTAGGAATATCTCAGCAACTAATGCATATATCGACGCCAAACTTTCAGTACCTTTCCGGGCATCATTTTTGCACCTTTTGGGCAAAAACAAACAATTTCGTCAGAAATTTTTCGAGATATAGTGAATTTAGTGACGTCACTAAACACGATTTTGACACCAAAATCAGCTAAACTTTGCCAAGCCGTACAAATGCCGCATTTGAAGAAAAATGCAATCAAAAAAACTCTAAAAGGTAGTAAATTGCAAGGGCTACAAACCAGCTATCTCGAAATTTCGAAACTGTTGGTTTTTAACCCCAAAAATTTCAACAACAAAAATAGAAAAATGCCCACAAAATCAAATATTTCAACAACAAAAATTTAAACGGAATACATGTCAGATAGCTACATATGAGCAACTAACATACCAAATTTCAAAATGATATCATCTTTTTTGACTGACGGCATATAAAGTATGGGTAAATTATGACGTCATATTTTGAAATTGCGTTTTTGGCTTTTATTGACCAGATACAGACAAATAAATGCCAGCACTGTATTTGTTTAGATAAAACTGATATAGAAACATGCTTTTGTCATTTCGATTTATAAATTTCACATTTTGACCTTCAGTGACCTGAACTTGACCTGAACTTGACACTAACTTCACGTAAATGAAGTCAGGTGGTAAAATTACTATCACTATCGAATTCTACGCGTAAAAGCATCCATAAAACATGTGCTGCATGACTTTCGTAGATATTTTGTGTGTAGTGACCTTTTGTGACCTGACCTTGACCTTGATCTTTTCCAACAATCTCACTTTAGCTCATGTGAGATATGTATCATACCTTTTACAACACTTTGGGTGATTATAGGTGCAATCGAAGGCCATGAATGGCAAGTATTGTACATAAACTCAAATACCTCGA
>JAXIVJ010008631.1:52500-54636 GCA_036785665.1 Chirona hameri
CGACCTCGATTCTGGCCGCCATCTTGGATGTAAAATCCATATAACTCAAAAATGTACCGACCGATTTGCATTTTGCTCCGTTAAACGATCTTCTATTGAGTTGGCTTTAATGTCGCGCATAAAACACCGCCCTGCTCCGTTTGGTTTTCCAGCTCTTCACGAAAAACATGTGGCGGGGCACCAAAGTCCCCCTCTCTTCACTGCGCGTGTTAAAATGGCATGGTGACCTAATCTGAGGTGACCAAAGCAAAACAAAATAGAACGTGCGAAAAAGACTAACGTATAGCCATGCCGAGTTTGAGCTCGGTTGACCGATATGTGATGGTATCGATAAGAAGAGAAGAATAAAAAAAACGGGACGGGACGATACCCCCCCCCCCCCCCGCCAGTAAGAGTATTAACGTGCTAGATGCATACTTTAATGAAAAATAGTGCAAGTGCAAATGACACTTCTCATCGTTACGAAATCGACAGGCAATATGCACAAAACTGAAAACGTAAATATTTTATCGAATTTCATGGGAATTACGCACAGCAAGGCATGTTTTCTCAACCGACCGGGTAGTTTGTATACTGCCCGAGTTTGTATATGGGCCGTGAGCAAAATGGTGGGTTGTATTCATACTGCCCGGTCAGTATTCATACTGCCCGGTCAGTATTCATACTGCCCGGTCAGTATTCATACTGCCCGGTCAGTATGAATGCTGACCGGGCAGTATGAATACTGACCGGGCAGTATGAATACTGACCGGGCAGTATGAATACTGACCGGGCAGTATGAATACTGACCGGGCAGTATGAATACTGACCGGGCAGTATGAATACTGACCGGGCAGTATGAATACTGACCGGGCTGTATTAATACTGACCGAGTTTTCATACGGGCCGTAACATGTAACTATGTTATGTTACGTATATATATATATATATATATATATATATATATATATATATATATATATATATATATATATATATATTATCCGGTTATCCGTTCAAAACGTTCCTACGCCTATGCTTAGAATCTTACTTACCCCTGTTGAGCAATTCTTGGAGAGAGCCGGCGACGAGCCCCGTCTTAATGAACCGGCGGTTGTCCCACACCTTATATGGCCGCTTCCGTCCATCCGACTGTGAACAAAAAACACAAACGTCATAACCATGGTAAAGCAAAGCACCTTGAGCACAGAGGAAACATTGCAAAGTTGGGGAGGGAGACATAAGAAAATCGGATTGACATCAACATACAGAAATATTGTCGAGTGACAGTAGTTAGCATGTCGCAGTATAGATTCAGCAAAAGTCGGTGTGAAATAGAGAACGTAAATGATGTGCCAAAAGTGTAGGCAGAGAATATCGACATACTGTTCCAGGTGAGTGGAAGTGGAAGAGGTGAGTGGAAGATCAGTAATTACTCCGTCAGTCAGGGAGGACAGGCATGGGCGTAACTTTGTATGTGGTTGGTGTAGAAAGCTCCACACCATCTTGAAAGTTCGTGTGGAAAATGCACACCAACTTTTAGCTGCATTAATTAATTGCATTAATTGCTTATGACATTCTCAGCAATAGTTTCCCCATAAATTGCTCAACAGTTGGGACCAGGAATATTGCCACAAAATTTGGAGTGGGGGAAGCTAAGTGGCTGCCCCGCCACTCCCACAGGGTTAATGTTAAAATCCGGCTAATCTTAGGTTGCTGGAGCGATCCTGGGGGCCGGGCCATAGGACCCTCCGGTGGCGACGCCCATGGTTGAAACCACTGGTGGCCGCAGGGGGTGGAGTGGGGTGGAGGGGAGGGGGCACGGGGGCCCATGGCCTCCCCTTTAACTCTCAAGAGTGGGCCCATATTGTCTTTTGCCCCCCCCCCCCCCCCCTCCTTTGCCAGTACCGACCAGAGCCTATTTTAGTATTGTAACATCCTATGTCCATCAAGAAAGCCCAGGTTCAGCCCAGGTTCAGCCCAGGTTCAGCCCAGGTTCGGGTCACCTCCGATTGAGCTGAAATTTGCACAGAATATCCGCCAGGGGCCCAGTAGTCAACGCCTAGCAGCATCCGGTGTCACTCCCGCGCTCTCAGCTCCAAAGGTCAAGAAAGGTCACGAGGTCAAATTTTGCACAGTATATTGTGGCCTACCCAG